>JAPFBE010000708.1:7500-31704 GCA_034336665.1 Luscinia megarhynchos | reverse complement strand
GATAACCACTCTGATACCTACTGCAGAGATTAGGGATGCTGCCCCAGAGCCTGACCCTGCCCCACAGCCCACCTCAGAAAGGAATCACCCAGAGTAGGTGGAGGTTCTTGTGAAGGAGATCGGCCAGATGATGAAGGAGTACCTTTCCCCAGCTGGTGAGAAACCCTCCTTCCTGCCCTAGAAAGGGAGAGTCTGATGGTGTTGCAGTGGAATCCACAAAGCGATACAACTGTCCAGGTTCCAACTGAACCGCAAAGGGCACTCACAGCCAGCAGCAGTCGCCCCTGTGGAAACTAAAACATCTAAGATTAAAACAAAGCACCGAGATAATAAGGATCAGCAAGGAGGGCCATCAAAAACAGCATGAGAATCAGAGGTTGAGGTTGTCAACCGAGTCCCTGTCTTATAAAAATCATTCTAATCTGCGAAAAGACATTGCACAACAGTGCTTTTACAACTTGGTTACTTCGGGTCTGGGACATTATGGGTACTGGTGTGCAACTGGATGGTACTGAGGCCAGGAATTTGGGACCTTTAACCCAGACTCAGGTGTGGATCAGGTATTCGTAAGGGAGCCAGGCCCCCTTTCCCTCTGGGAGCAGCTTTTAATGAGTGTGAGAGAGAAGTTTGTCCACAGAGAGAGAATACAGGAGTACCATCATAGAATATGCTGGAAGAGCCTCGAGGAAGGGATCCAACAGCTGAGAGAAGTGGCAGTATTGGAGGTATTCTTTGGGAGGGACAGACAGCATGATAATGACCCCAACAAGGTCAGGTGCACAGAGCAGATATTGTGGAATCTGGCAAATCTACAACCATCTCCATACACCACTTTTATTACAATGATAATGATCATAACAACCAAGAGGTGGTGGGCTCTGTCGCCAACAAGCTTGAAATTTATGAGAGTACGATCAATGATCCGATGCAGGCTCGTGTCTCTGCTGTGATTAAGGATCTCAAAGAGGAGTTTAAAGAGGAGATGAGGGAGGAGATGAGGAAGATTAGTGCAGCACCAGTGCGAGTCACAAGCCCCAAAGTCAAAGCCCAGCATCCCCCAGCTAAGGAGAGAGGGTACACCACACAAGCTGACCTGCGGTTCTTTCTGTGTGAGCATGGGGAAGACATGAGAAGGCAGGATAGGAAACCCACTTCTGTCCTGGCAGCACGGGTGCATCAACTCCGGGAGGGAAACACCAACCAAGGGAGTTCTACTCAACCTCCCATGACCAAGGTGCTGGGTATTACAGAAGGGAGGATGATCTGTCAGATCCCCTTGAAGGAACCTTTAGTATGTACGCCCAGGAAAGAAAAGAATAACCAGGGCTAGAGGGACCTTCCTCTACTCAGGGGAGAGGCACAAGAAAAACAGGTCTTTTTGGGTGGTGTGGATTGGATGGCCTGGCACATCAGAGGCACAGAAATACGAGGCGTTAGTTGATACTCATGCACAGTGTGCCCTAATGCCATTGGGACATGTAGGGACAGATGCTGTTTCCATTGCCGTGGTGATGGGAGGATCACAGGAATTGACTCTGCTGGAGGCTGAGGTGAGCCTGACTGGGAAGGAATGGCAGAAATATCCAATTGTGACCACCACATCCCTGATGGGCGTTGTCCATGGCATCTGTGCTGCAGCTCTCACAGCTGTGCCAAGTCCATGGCTCTATGCCTCTTCTCTTTCTTCTGTGGAAAATCACATTCCCATATCTCCAGCTGCTACTTCTTTTTGTAAGAATCTTCTATTTACAAGGGTCCCCAGCAGGTTCTTCTATTTACAAGGTCTGGACCTCCACAGCTCTCGGCGGCTGGCAGCTCTTCCCGGTCACCTTCCCCTGCTGGGGTTCTGTCTCCACCGCTATCCACACAGCCAGACTATTGCCTGTCACGTTGGGGTCACCACTCATCATAGTCAAGACAAAAGCAATGACAAAAAACTCAGTGTTCATGGGACAAAAGCCAACTTTTATTAAGGGTTGTTCTCCCTGTATAGCCTATGAAGTCCACGTGGTTAGCTCTGATTGACTAAATTAGTTGCCACCTGGCTAACCGGCCAAAGGCTGCCCGTGTCCCAAATGACCTTGACCTGATCCTCAATAGGCCAGACTGGTCAAGTTATATAATTAAGGTAGTTATATAATTACTTACATTCCAGTTATAAAATTGTAATCAGGATTAGTTATAACTGTAAGGCCTCTAGGTCAGGTATTAGCCACTACGAGTTTAGTGCTGGCCAAATCTTCCACTAGAATTATTTACTCATTGTCTGCTATGAGATAGGAATAGGACGAAGGCAAAGCAGGCTCAAAGTTTAAAGGATATAAAGAAAGAATTTTATTAACAGAATTAAAAGAATAATAGGAATCAGAACAAAACCTTCAGAAAACTTCTCCTCCCCACACACCCTCTTTTCTTTCCCACTGACAATATGCAGGAACAATTCAGCCAGTTTACCAGCACTAAAATTGTCTTTTTTCCAGTTCACTTAGGAAGAGGAGTCTCTTCTGTCATGCTATGGAGACTTCTACACAAGACAGAATTCTCTCATGGCTTCAAAGTCACAGCGAATCAGCCACCCAGGAGAATAGAAATCATATCACTGTGTAAAAGTCCCTCCCCTCAAGCTACAGTTTTCCCCACAACTGTTTTCAAGAGCTCAATCTTTGGCTAATGGGGTACACTTCTAAGGGTGAGCTGTTCAGAAGTAAAGGTTCTCTTCATCTATCTCTGAGATCATCTTCATCTCTGGGAACTGAGGTTCTCCTCTTCTTCCCTGGGGTAAAGGGTCGTCATCACTCTCATCTCTCTCTTTTCAAGCTTCTTATGGGATTGCAGCTACTTCAATATCTGCTTGTTCAGCATGGATGCTTTTGCTCATGCCTACAATTGAATGCTTCATCTCCCATGTGCTTTTCAACAAGTTACAGGGAAACAGAGTCTGATGTATCAATTACATCTTCCCCATAGCCTTACAAGAGAATTTCAGCCCAAGAGTGAGGCATCTCCTCAATTCCTCCTATCTGGGACTTGAATTCTACTTCACTAACCGTGGGGTCCACATGTTGTTCCTCTATGTGTCTTCACTCTGTCTTTTTCTCTCACTCAAGAGATAACTGAAGGTCTGCAAGTCTCATTTGTACAGTGAGAGAGTTAATATCTTGCCCAATTCCTGCAGATAATCATATGATTCCCTGCTGGGTGGCAGAGAGAGCTGTTTACAGTGGAGAATTCTGGGGGGTTGTGTCAGGATTATCAAGGGGCGCGGCCAGAACAGTATGGTCACTCTGGCTGCACAGACTTTTCAGTGGTTTAACAGGCTGTCAGCTCTCAAAACGACTCATTGATTGGTTTTTGTCAGACATGGAGGAAGCTCTTAACAGCTCCGCTCAAAAAGAATCATTTCCGTGAGTGGCTTCTTCCCTCCTCACTAAATGTCAAATGTGAAAAACAAGCACACAGAGTCCCTCCTTTCTGTTGTGAGGCCTTGTGTTGTCACCCTCGGCTCCATGAGGCCCTGTAATGTCAAAATGGATCCTTCGTTCCAGGAGGCCCCACAGTGTCACAGAATCCCTTTCTTTCCCTGAAGCCCCAAAATATCACAATGGACTCTTGCTTCCATGAGGGCCTGCAGAACCACAAGGGCCTCTAGATCCCACAAGACCCCAGAGTGTCACAGAGTCCCTTTGTTTCCCTGAAGCCCCAAAGTGTCACAATGGATTCTTGGTTTCGTGGGACCCCAGAGTGCCACAGTGTCCCCTCAGTTCCACAAGGCCCCACAGAACCACAATGCTGCCTGGGAACCACAAGGCCCTGCAGGATCACAATGGATCCTTGGTTCCATGAGGCCCCACAGAATCATAGGGCCTCTGGATTCCACAAGACCCTGGAGTCTCACAACGTCCCCGGATTTTCATGTGTCCCCTCAGTATCACAATGGCCCCCAGGGTTCCATATGTCCCTCCAGTGTCACAATGTCCCCATGGTTCCATGTGTCCCCTCAGTGTCACAATGTCTCCATGTGTCCATTCAATGTCACAATGTCCCCATGGTTCCATGTGTCTCCCTCAGTGTCACAATGTCCCTGGGGTTCCATGCGCCCCCTCAGTGTCACAGACAAGCAGCACTGGAGTGGGAGCAGTATCACTGGAGGGGTTGCATTCGCACTGGAACAGGAGCAGCGACTGTGGAACAACAGGGCAGAAGCTGTGGAACACAAGTCCTGTGAGGAGCAGCTGAGGGAGCTGGGGATGCTTATCCTGGAGAAGAGGAGGCTCAGGGGAGACCTCATCACTCTCTACTACTCCCTGACAGGAGGGTGCTGCCAGGCTGGGGTCGGCCTCTTCTCCTTGGGAACAGGGACAGGATAAGAGGACACAGCCTTAAGCTGCATTAAAGGAAGGTTTAGCCTGAACATGAGAAAGAATTTATTCACGTAAAGGATGATTGGGCAGTGGAATAGGCTGCCTAGGGAAGTGATGGAGTCACTTGCAAACGGGATAACTGCACCACCTAATTAGTGGTTTGTTTTCATTTTCTTTTGTTTTTACTCAGAGTCAGGATTAAGAATCATGAAGGAGACACATTTTCTCGTGTTCGGGCTTGGTTTTTTACTAAATCTTATCTAGAGTACAGACAGTTCTGCAACACTTCTAGTTACCAGTAAAAGGCAGCAAAATGAAGCTGAACCGAGCTAGTTACTAGGTCTTTTACAGCTAAACAGTTCAATAAAGGATTATAAAGTTCAATAAATAATACAGCACCTATATTATTTATACTTTTGACTCAATAACCAAACTCCTGTGACACACAGTGCAGCACTAACTCTTCAACCAGAAACTACTACCCGAAGCCATGAGAAGGAAGAAGAGGACAAAAAGAGACAACACCTAAAACTTTCCATCTTGTTCTGTACTTATTATTATTTTTAAAAATCCCAAATTCAACACCCTTCACCATGTGAAAACACACACTTTTATTCCAATAATACACCCGTGACGCCAATTCTATTACTCAAATTTGGACACCTTCTCCAAGACCTCAAGTCAAAAGCAGTGCTCTCCTGGCGGTCAGTGTCAGAAAGCACAGAAAGTTCAAAACTCCCAGGTTTCTGGGTTCCAACAGTCACTGTCCCTCGAGATGTTTAAGGAAAGACTGGATGTGGCACTCGGTGCCATGGTCTGCTGACAAGGTGGTGTTAGGTCATCGGTTGGACTGGATGATCTCAAAGGTCTTCTCCAAACTAAATTCTGTGATTCTGTGGTTCAGTGGAGCAGCAGTGGAACATGGGTGGAACAGGTCTGGCAGCTGTTCTAGAGCAGTGCCGGAGATGCTGAACGGAACAGCGGTGGGGCGGGAATGGAGCGGTGCCGGAGATGCTGAAGCTGCAGGACACAGAGTGGCTCTGAGTGCTGTGTCCTGCAGGAGCCGGCCCTGCACAGCAGAGCGATGCCCCTCAGGCTGACCCAGAGCAGGGGGCAGCAGCAGGAATTGCTGCTGGACCATGGGAGGTGTGGATTGAGCGCCTTTAATGGTGACTTGGGGGATTGATCCTTGTCGCTGCAGCCGCATTTTGTGATGCCAGGACCCTTCCAGTTCATCTGAAGTCATGAACTCAGGACAAACTTGGAACAAAAGGAATCAAACTGCCTTCTCTACTGCAGGGAAACACATCTTGGTAGAGGCTTAATGATTTCTGATTTAGGAACCAAACTGGATCAGTTATTGACCTGTGATTTGTTCTAATCCAGGAACAATTTCCAAAGTACTGCGATTTGGCATTAAAAACAAGCAACGTGCCTCATCATCTAGACATTGCACATGGAGTACAGAGCTATCTGTGGTTATTATTATCACGTTTTGTCTTCTTTTTTCTCATCTGCCAGAGTCAGGATTAAAAGCTCAGGACACAATATTTCATGTTCGCACTGAGATGTTTATTAGTTCTTATCTATATTACGGTGAATTCTACAGCACTTCTAGCTAACAAACTAAAAATGGTGATATATCTCTGCCATTACAAGGTCTTTTAAGGCCTAACTGTCCAATTAAAAACAAACACCTAAATTATTTTAACTTTTAACCTAATAACCAATCACCCGTGACCTGCAATGTGGAATTCCCTATCCAATTAAACAAGATCCCACTTAGACCCATGAAGAAGAAGGTGAAGAAGAAAGAGACCTCCGCCCTAAAACCTCCATCTTGCCTTCTACATATTACTATATTCTAAACCCCTGAATTCCAAATTTTCCACCGTGTGATATTACACACTTCTATTCAAATTACACACCAGTGATCCCAGTTCTATCACTGAATTTTGGAAGCCTTGTTCATGGTCTCAGGTCACAAGCTGTATTTTCTTGTGGGTCAGTGCCTGTCAGCACAGAAAGTTTAAACTCTCAGTATCCAGGGTTCCAACATTTATGATCAAGAAAACAACTGAAATTCTTCACTTTCCTGGTTTCACTCTTTCTTCTTCTCTCTGGGTTTAGGCCTCCACCACTCCCTGAAGGTCTGCTTTCCATAATCTGCTCCTCTGGAGTTGGGATGTGACAAGTGAGCAGTGGGAAGAGGGAAGATAATGGATAATTGAACCATTCCAAGTGCACACTCTGTTTTTGTAGCCTCGGGGTTTCCAATGTTTAGAAATAATCATGTTTTAAACTACTTGACCAAATTCCATGTTTCTCACTTGTGGCCTGGTAGAAAATCTTCCTTTGGCCCTGTTTAGGAACTGACCCTCGGAAACACCTCGTTGCAGATGCTTTTCTGATGGTTTTGATAAAAGGTGACAAGAAAACCAGCACAGGGGGGAGGGATGAGGGAAGAAACAATTTCTTTCTTCTGTCTTCCTTGTGGAAAGTCTAGTCTAAAGATTGTGCTGCAGCTGGAGACTTGGCCTGAGGGAAGTGATTGAGCTGAGGCAGCAGAGGCATCGCCTCCCTGGTTTGTAGGCCTGGGGATGGGAGGGGACACAGGTGTCCCCCTGGCACCCCACAACCCCTTGGAATGGAGGATTCTCCCTGCCTGCCAGGTGCTCCTGGTCTGAGCTCCCCCCATGGTCATTCCGGGTGCTTGGTGGGCGGGAGTGAGGAGCTCAGTGCCAATGTGGGAGGTGCCAGCAGGGTCAGAGATGTGTGGAGGTGACAGTGATAGAGGGATGGGATGTGCAGATGGACACAGGAACAAGCCAACACCTCTGGGGGAAACATCTTGGAGGTTTGGGGGATTTTTGTTTGTAAAATGAACATTGACACAGAGCAAAGCTTTGCTCAAAGGGTTTATTGATTATTCAGGGGAAATGGCCCAGGGCTCAAAGGGTTCAGGGGGATCCTCCAGGGATGATCATCTCCTCATGCCACCAGAGGGGATCAGGACACCAGTGGCCCCACAACTTGCAATCCTAAAAATCAAAACTCAGAAGGTTACCTCTGGTGCCCACTGGGGTATGAGAGGGGCCCTGTCCCCACCCCTGTCACTGCAGGCACAGCTCACCTAGGCACCCAGAGAGGCAGCCAGGCGCTTCTGCCGCAAAACAGCCTCCAGCTTTTCAACAACTGGGGGCTGGGGACAAACACAGCATTAGAGATGCACTGGGGGCACTGGGCTGCACTGGGAGGTGGGGGAAAGCACGGGGTCCTTGGGGAAGTGGCCTGCGGGGAGCAATGGGGGGCAGGAGCTGCTGTGCTCCTGCCCAGAAGCACTGGGGGCCTGGCCAAGAGGCACAGCTGGGACAGGGGCTGCACCCTGGGTCACCCAGCGGGGTGCTGGGGGGACAGGGATGGGAACGCAAGGGGGGCCTGGGAAAGGGGTTCTCTGGGGAGGATCTGTGGGGCAGAGGAGTTGTCTGGGGTGTCAGAAGGGGTGCACTAGGCTGTGCTGGGACAAACTGGGATGGTCTGGGGTGTGCTGGCCATGCAAGGGGAGGGTCTGACACGGGCAGAACTCGTGGTACCCACCAGAGGCGTCTCCAGGTCCACGACATTGTCTAAATCAATCTGCAGAGAGACCAGGAGACCTCGCTGGGCACTGGGATGGCCCCAGTGCCAGCAGGGGATGGGGGGACACAACGACCCCCAAATTCCCAGAGGGGATGCCCTCCAATCCCAGCACCCCACTCACCTTCCGCAGATCATTTTGGGTTCCTTCCAGGAGCGCCTGGGAAAGGAGAACAAAAGTTTGGTCTGGATTGGACCCTGTGGGGCACAGGGGTGCAGGGAGCAGTGTGGGGACGACGGGGTGGGAATTCAGGGCCATCAAGGAGATCTGTTTGAGGTGGGGGGAGACCCAAAGACACTGAACTGGGGTCAATGGAGGGCCCAAGGGACTGGGCTGGGGCTGGAGAAGGGGCTCGGTGTAAGGTACAGGGAGGGAGAAAGGAATTGCAGGGTAGGGACATGGGAGTGCAAGGGAGGGGCCGGCTGGGACAGAAGAACGAGGATGGATGGGGACAAAAGTGACAGGATTGAGAGAGGAATTGGGAAGGGGGGATGAGTCAGGGAATTTTTGAAGGGGACCCCAGTGCAGTGGCCAGGAAGAAAGACAAAGGATTGAGGGGGGACGTGGAAGGAAAGGCCGTGGGAATGGTCAGTGGAAGGCATCTGGGGATCCTGGAGAGGACACAGAGGAGGGAGCAGGGAGGGAATTTCTGAAAAGACCCAAAGGGTGGGATGGGAGGCAACAAAGGGGAGGGTGTGGGGACAGCGTCTGGCTGGTGCCTCACCTTGGCCTGTGCCGGGGGGCACAGCAGGATGGAGAAGAGCAGGGCCACGCTGAGCACAGCCACCTTCATCTTCCTCTCGCTCTGGGCAGCGCTGGCTGAGGCTGCAGCAGGGCAGGAGCACCTTTATCCCTGCCGGGACTCCTCCCTGCGCCCTCCCTGACAGTCCCCAGGCCAAAGCCCGGCTTGGCACAGCCCCCAGCCCTGGCCACTAGCCCAGCCCTGGCACAGAGTCCATCCCATCTGTGGCACAGATCCAGCCCCCCTCCCCACATCCCTGCAGCTTCTTGCAAGGAACAATTACCCCTGGAGGAGATCAGGCACCTGGGGGGCCAAGGGAGGCAGGCAGGGATCCAAAGGCAGCTGGGGACCCTGTGGGGACAGCCCCCACTCCAACACAATCCATCCTTCAACAGGCCCCTTGGGCAATACCCCCCATCTCCTGGTACCCCTCCTCTCCAAGGGTTTTTCCTTCCAAGACATCCCAGAGCTGACCCCAGCCGCTCACCCAGACTGTCTGAGCAGAATTGTCACTGTTCCCCCTCCTGCCCCATGGGGAAAAAGGAGATGGACTGACCCTTCTTCTTGGGACAACGAGACTCCAGGATCTTGGAAAACTGGGACATGGTAGAGGACAGGGGTGTCATGAACCTGAGAAACAGCCAAGTGATTTGGATCTCCAGGCATTGGAGACACTGGGGAGAACTGGGGAATGATGACTACCTGAAGACAAGGCTGAAGCTTGGGGAATTGCTCAGGTGTGGCACTTCCCACATCCACACCACCCCATTATTTCCCCTTCATTGCATGGCCCAAACTGGTCCCATCTTCAGCCCCAGGGCAGAATCCAGGTGGGAGTATCCCCTGCCCTGGGGCTGATCCTCATCCCCTCCCACGTGCAGCCAATAAACCCTCCCAGAGCACCTGGGTCCTGCTCTGCACAGCTGCCACACACAAGGGGTGCCAGGGACCCCATCCCCAACAAGGTTCCCACTCCAGCACTGTCCCTGCCTGGGATTTGCCCACAGCTCCCCAAGGCCCTTGTCCCCACACAGGGTCTCTGCAGTACCCTGGCTTGTGCCCAGGCCAGCACTGACCCTGAGCAGGATGTGCCTATCCCAAGGGATATGGGGAAGTGGGCACTTCTCCTAGAGCAGCCACTGGGATCAAATTGGGCATACAGAGGTGCCCAGGCAGGGGAAGGATGTTGGTCCCCAGCCAGCATCTCTGATAAGCCCTGTTTGCCCAGAGCCTGAGGCACCAGGAAGACATTCAGACATCTTGGGCATCCAAGAAGTGAAAATCCTCTGAGAAGTGGTTCCTGAGGGCTGTCCCTGGCTGTGATTCCTGTTTGACATTCCGGGACATTAGTGAAGGTTTGTTGGTTCCTAGGAGGTTCCTTGGAGTCCTGAAAGGTCACAACAGGGTCTCCCAACAGCCTTTTCTTTTCCAGGCTGAACTGCCCCAGCTCTCTCTGCCTGTCTCTGTCACAGAGCTGCTCCAGCTCTCAGAGTGTCTTGGTGTCCTCCTCTGGAACAGCTCCATGAGTTCTGAGTCTTTCCTGTGCTGAGAATCCTCTTAGAAATTGCTTATGCAGAAGACACCATTGATAGGAGAGGGGAAACTCATTTGTCCTGAAAGACTGGCACGAGTGTAGGGACATACAACTGTAGGGACAGTTTCTGGAGGGCTGACACAGCCCCCAGAGAGAAAGGAACATTCTCACGGGGTTCTCTGGAAATAGGGGTCACTCCACCCACACTGGGAATATCATTGTGTCCAGCTCATTGTCCCCAGGCTGTTGATACATGGTCAGTGGTCATCCAATGCCATCCCCCTGACTGGCACAGATCTCCAACCCAGCCTGGAGCTCTCCTTGGCCAAAGTTCCCAAATCAGGACCCTGCAGACACTTCCTGAATTCCTCTCCAAGATGATTAGGAGCTTTGGTGCTTAGGAACATTGGTCAGCACACCAATGACTTCGCAGCACCTGTCCAACTGGTCAAGAATCCCCCACGGGGACAATCTGCTCTCTCATCCAGGGGGCACAAAGCAACAAAACTCGAGAGGAAAATCTTCCCCCATGGGCATTGTGGCTCCATGGGCAAGTTCCAGAGCAAACAGTCAAGCGAGTGGCCTGAAATGTTTTCCCAGCTGGCCCACAGCACATCTCTGATGGATGCACAGCAGAGAGAAAGCAGAAGCCTTTACTAATGTTCTGGAATGTCAAACAGGAATCACAGCCAGGGACAGCCCTCAGGAACCACTTCTCAGAGGATTTTCACTTCTTGGATGCCCAAGATGTCTGAATGTCTTCCTGGTGCCTCAGGCTCTGGGCAAACAGGGCTTATCAGAGATGCTGGCTGGGGACCAACATCCTTCCCCTACCTGGGCACCTCTGTTTGCTCAATTTGATCCCGGTGGCTGCCTGGGGACAAACAGCTGTTCCCCATATTCCTGGGGATGGCACATCCTGCTCTGGGCCAGTGCTGGCCTTGGTTCGGGGCATTGCAGAGACATTGTGTGGGGAAAAGGGCCTTGGGGAGCTGAGCCTATTGCAGCCAGGGACAGTGCTGGAGAGGGAGTCTTGTTGGGGATGGGGTCCTGTTGCCATGGAGAAAGATTACGGAGCGGCAAGAGAGCACAGCAACAAGACATTCTCTTGCTTGGTGCAGGAAAGAGCAAGAAAGAGCAATTTATTGAAGGAAGCCATTGCCTTAAATACGGCAGTTCGTGCAAAACAACATACAGACAGATCATTGGTCAGAGAAAGAGACACCTCTTCTCCCTGACTTTCTCAGAAACTTTGCAGGTGTTTATTTCTGTTATGATTTTTTCTCTTGTGTTTACAATAAAGAAGAAGTCTCTAGCTTGGGAAAAATCCTAGCTGAGGTTGAGAAACTTTCATGGCCTGAAAAGAATACTTAGAACTTGAGAAAAAGGTCTGGCAGATTTTGCCTAGGCCTTCAGCAGTGTCCACAGGGTCCCTGGCACCCCCTGTGTGTGGCAGCTGTGCAGAGCAGGACCCAGGTGGGAAAAGAAAAGGCTGTTGGGAGACCCTGTTGTGACCTTTCAGGACTCCAAGGAACCTCCTAGGAACCAACAAACCTTCACTAATATCCCGGAATGTCAAACAGGAATCACAGCCAGGGACAGCCCTCAGGAACCACTTCTCAGAGGATTTTCACTTCTTGGATGCCCAAGATGTCTGAATGTCTTCCTGGTGCCTCAGGCTCTGGGCAAACAGGGCTTATCAGAGATGCTGGCTGGGGACCAACATCCTTCCCCTGCCTGGGCACCTCTGTATGCCCAATTTGATCCCAGTGGCTGCTCTAGGAGAAGTGCCCACTTCCCCATATCCCTTGGGATAGGCACATCCTGCTCAGGGTCAGTGCTGGCCTGGGCACAAGCCAGGGTACTGCAGAGACCCTGTGTGGGGACAAGGGCCTTGGGGAGCTGTGGGCAAATCCCAGGCAGGGACAGTGCTGGAGTGGGAACCTTGTTGGGGATGGGGTCCCTGGCACCCCTTGTGTGTGGCAGCTGTGCAGAGCAGGACCCAGGTGCTCTGGGAGGGTTTATTGGCTGCACGTGGGAGAGGATGAGGATCAGCCCCAGGGCAGGGGATACTCCCACCTGGATTGTGCCCTGTGGCTGAAGATGGGACCAGTTTGGGCCATGCAATGAAGGGGAAATAATGGGGTGGTGTGGATGTGGGAAGTGCCACACCTGAGCAATTCCCCAAGCTTCAGCCTTGTCTTCAGGTAGTCATCATTCCCCAGTTCTCCCCAGTGTCTCCAATGCCTGGAGATCCAAATCACTTGGCTGTTTCTCAGGTTCATGACACCCCTGTCCTCTATCATGTCCCAGTTTTCCAAGATCCTGGAGTCTCGTTGTCCCAAGAAGAAGGGTCAGTCCATCTCCTTTTTCCCCATGGGGCAGGAGGGGGAACAGTGACAATTCTGCTCAGACAGTCTGGGTGAGCGGCTGGGGTCAGCTCTGGGATGTCTTGGAAGGAAAAATCCTTGGAGAGGAGGGGTACCAGGAGATGGGGGGTATTGCCCAAGGGGCCTGTTGAAGGATGGATTGTGTTGGAGTGGGGGCTGTCCCCACAGGGTCCCCAGCTGCCTTTGGATCCCTGCCTGCCTCCCTTGGCCCCCCAGGTGCCTGATCTCCTCCAGGGGTAATTGTTCCTTGCAGGAAGCTGCAGGGATGTGGGGAGGGGGGCTGGATCTGTGCCACGGATGGGATGGACTCTGTGCCAGGGCTGGGCTAGTGGCCAGGGCTGGGGGCTGTGCCAAGCCGGGCTTTGGCCTGGGGACTGTCAGGGAGGGCGCAGGGAGGAGTCCCGGCAGGGATAAAGGTGCTCCTGCCCTGCTGCAGCCTCAGCCAGCGCTGCCCAGAGCGAGAGGAAGATGAAGGTGGCTGTGCTCAGCGTGGCCCTGCTCTTCTCCATCCTGCTGTGCCCCCCGGCACAGGCCAAGGTGAGGCACCAGCCAGACGCTGTCCCCACACCCTCCCCTTTGTTGCCTCCCATCCCACCCTTTGGGTCTTTTCAGAAATTCCCTCCCTGCTCCCTCCTCTGTGTCCTCTCCAGGATCCCCAGATGCCTTCCACTGACCATTCCCACGGCCTTTCCTTCCACGTCCCCCCTCAATCCTTTGTCTTTCTTCCTGGCCACTGCAGTGGGGTCCCCTTCAAAAATTCCCTGACTCACCCCCCCTTCCCAATTCCTCTCTCAATCCTGTCACTTTTGTCCCCATCCATCCTCGTTCTTCTGTCCCCAGCCGGCCCCTCCCTTGCACTCCCATGTCCCTACCCTGCAATTCCTTTCTCCCTCCCTGTACCTTACACCGAGCCCCTTCTCCAGCCCCAGCCCAGTCCCTTGGGCCCTCCATTGACCCCAGTTCAGTGTCTTTGGGTCTCCCCCCACCTCAAACAGATCTCCTTGGTGGCCCTGAATTCCCACCCCGTGGTCCCCACACTGCTCCCTGCACCCCTGTGCCCCCACAGGGTCCAATCCAGACCAAACTTTTGTTCTCCTTTCCTAGGCGCTCCTGGAAGGAACCCAAAATGATCTGCGGAAGGTGAGTGGGGTGCTGGGATTGGAGGGCATCCCCTCTGGGAATTTGGGGGTCGTTGTGTCCCCCCATCCCTTGCTGGCACTGGGGCCATCCCAGTGCCCAGCGAGGTCTCCTGGTCTCTCTGCAGATTGATTTAGACAATGTCGTGAACCTGGAGACGCCTCTGGTGGGTACCACGAGTTCTGCCCGTGTCAGACCCTCCCCTTGCATGGCCAGCACACCCCAGACCATCCCAGTTTGTCCCAGCACAGCCTAGTGCACCCCTTCTGACACCCCAGACAACTCCTCTGCCCCACAGATCCTCCCCAGAGAACCCCTTTCCCAGGGCCCCCTTGCATTCCCATCCCTGTCCCCCCAGCACCCCGCTGTGTGACCCAGGACGCAGCCCCTGCCCCAGCTGTGCCTCTTGGCCAGGCCCCCAGTGCTTCTGGGCAGGAGCACAGCAGCTCCTGCCCCCCATTGCTCCCCGCAGGCCCCTTCCCCAAGGACCCCCGTGCTTTCCCCCACCTCCCAGTGCAGCCCAGTGCCCCCAGTGCATCTCTAATGCTGTGTTTGTCCCCAGCCCCCAGTTGTTGAAAAGCTGGAGGCTGTTTTGCGGCAGAAGCGCCTGGCTGCCTCTCTGGGTGCCTAGGTGAGCTGTGCCTGCAGTGACAGGGGTGGGGACAGGGCTCCTCTCATACCCCAGTGGGCACCAGAGATCACCTTCTGAGTTTTGATTTTTAGGATTGCAAGTTGTGGGGCCACTGGTGTCCTGATCCCCTCTGGCGGCATGAGGAGATGATCATCCCTGGAGGATCCCCCTGAACCCTTTGAGCCCTGGGCCATTTCCCCTGAATAATCAATAAACCCTTTGAGCAAAGCTTTGCCCTGTGTCCGTGTTCATTTTACAAACAAAAATCCCCCAAACCTCCAAGATGTTTCCCCCAGAGGTGTTGGCTTGTTCCTGTGTCCATCTGCACATCCCATCCCTCTATCACTGTCACCTCCACACATCTCTGACCCTGCTGGCACCTCCCACATTGGCACTGAGCTCCTCACTCCCGCCCACCAAGCACCCGGAATGACCATGGGGGGAGCTCAGACCAGGAGCACCTGGCAGGCAGGGAGAATCCTCCATTCCAAGGGGTTGTGGGGTGCCAGGGGGACACCTGTGTCCCCTCCCATCCCCAGGCCTACAAACCAGGGAGGCGATGCCTCTGCTGCCTCAGCTCAATCACTTCCCTCAGGCCAAGTCTCCAGCTGCAGCACAATCTTTAGACTAGACTTTCCACAAGGAAGACAGAAGAAAGAAATTGTTTCTTCCCTCATCCCTCCCCCCTGTGCTGGTTTTCTTGTCACCTTTTATCAAAACCATCAGAAAAGCATCTGCAACGAGGTGTTTCCGAGGGTCAGTTCCTAAACAGGGCCAAAGGAAGATTTTCTGCCAGGCCACAAGTGAGAAACATGGAATTTGGTCAAGTAGTTTAAAACATGATTATTTCTAAACATTGGAAATCCCGAGGCTACAAAAACAGAGTGTGCACTTGGAATGGTTCAATTATCCATTATCTTCCCTCTTCCCACTGCTCACTTGTCACATCCCAACTCCAGAGGAGCAGATTATGGAAAGCAGACCTTCAGGGAGTGGTGGAGGCCTAAACCCAGAGAGAAGAAGAAAGAGTGAAACCAGGAAAGTGAAGAATTTCAGTTGTTTTCTTGATCATAAATGTTGGAACCCTGGATACTGAGAGTTTAAACTTTCTGTGCTGACAGGCACTGACCCACAAGAAAATACAGCTTGTGACCTGAGACCACGAACAAGGCTTCCAAAATTCAGTGATAGAACTGGGATCACTGGTGTGTAATTTGAATAGAAGTGTGTAATATCACACGGTGGAAAATTTGGAATTCAGGGGTTTAGAATATAGTAATATGTAGAAGGCAAGATGGAGGTTTTAGGGCGGAGGTCTCTTTCTTCTTCACCTTCTTCTTCATGGGTCTAAGTGGGATCTTGTTTAATTGGATAGGGAATTCCACATTGCAGGTCACGGGTGATTGGTTATTAGGTTAAAAGTTAAAATAATTTAGGTGTTTGTTTTTAATTGGACAGTTAGGCCTTAAAAGACCTTGTAATGGCAGAGATATATCACCATTTTTAGTTTGTTAGCTAGAAGTGCTGTAGAATTCACCGTAATATAGATAAGAACTAATAAACATCTCAGTGCGAACATGAAATATTGTGTCCTGAGCTTTTAATCCTGACTCTGGCAGATGAGAAAAAAGAAGACAAAACGTGATAATAATAACCACAGATAGCTCTGTACTCCATGTGCAATGTCTAGATGATGAGGCACGTTGCTTGTTTTTAATGCCAAATCGCAGTACTTTGGAAATTGTTCCTGGATTAGAACAAATCACAGGTCAATAACTGATCCAGTTTGGTTCCTAAATCAGAAATCATTAAGCCTCTACCAAGATGTGTTTCCCTGCAGTAGAGAAGGCAGTTTGATTCCTTTTGTTCCAAGTTTGTCCTGAGTTCATGACTTCAGATGAACTGGAAGGGTCCTGGCATCACAAAATGCGGCTGCAGCGACAAGGATCAACCCCCCAAGTCACCATTAAAGGCGCTCAATCCACACCTCCCATGGTCCAGCAGCAATTCCTGCTGCTGCCCCCTGCTCTGGGTCAGCCTGAGGGGCATCGCTCTGCTGTGCAGGGCCGGCTCCTGCAGGACACAGCACTCAGAGCCACTCTGTGTCCTGCAGCTTCAGCATCTCCGGCACCGCTCCATTCCCGCCCCACCGCTGTTCCGTTCAGCATCTCCGGCACTGCTCTAGAACAGCTGCCAGACCTGTTCCACCCATGTTCCACTGCTTCTCCACTGAACCACAGAATCACAGAATTTAGTTTGGAGAAGACCTTTGAGATCATCCAGTCCAACCGATGACCTAACACCACCTTGTCAGCAGACCATGGCATCGAGTGCCACATCCAGTCTTTCCTTAAACATCTCGAGGGACAGTTACTGTTGGAACCCAGAAACCTGGGAGTTTTGAACTTTCTGTGCTTTCTGACACTGACCGCCAGGAGAGCACTGCTTTTGACTTGAGGTCTTGGAGAAGGCGTCCAAATTTGAGTAATAGAATTGGCGTCACGGGTATATTATTGGAATAAAAGTGTGTGTTTTCACATGGTGAAGGGTGTTGAATTTGGGATTTTTAGAAATAATAATAAGTACAGAACAAGATGGAAAGTTTTAGGTGTTGTCTCTTTTTGTCCTCTTCTTCCTTCTCATGGCTTTGGGTAGTAGTTTCTGCTTGAAGAGTTAGTGCTGCACTGTGTGTCACAGGAGTTTGGTTATTGAGTCAAAAGTATAAATAATATAGGTGCTGTATTATTTATTGAACTTTATAATCCTTTATTGAACTGTTTAGCTTTAAAAGACCTTGTAACTAGCTCGGTTCAGCTTCATTTTGCTGCCTTTTACTGGTAACTAGAAGTGTTGCAGAACTGTCTGTACTCTAGATAACATTTAGTAAAAAACCAAGCCCGAACACGAGAAAATGTGTCTCCTTCATGATTCTTAATCCTGACTCTGAGTAAAAACAAAAGAAAATGAAAACAAACCACTAATTAGGTGGTGCAGTTATCCCGTTTACAAGTGACTCCATCACTTCCCTAGGCAGCCTATTCCACTGCCCAATCATCCTTTACGTGAATAAATTCTTTCTCATGTTCAGGCTAAACCTTCCTTTAATGCAGCTTAAGGCTGTGTCCTCTTATCCTGTCCCTGTTCCCAAGGAGAAGAGGCCGACCCCAGCCTGGCAGCACCCTCCTGTCAGGGAGTAGTAGAGAGTGATGAGGTCTCCCCTGAGCCTCCTCTTCTCCAGGATAAGCATCCCCAGCTCCCTCAGCTGCTCCTCACAGGACTTGTGTTCCACAGCTTCTGCCCTGTTGTTCCACAGTCGCTGCTCCTGTTCCAGTGCGAATGCAACCCCTCCAGTGATACTGCTCCCACTCCAGTGCTGCTTGTCTGTGACACTGAGGGGGCACATGGAACCCCAGGGACATTGTGACACTGAGGAGACACATGGAACCATGGGGACATTGTGACATTGAATGGACACATGGAGACATTGTGACACTGAGGGGACACATGGAACCATGGGGACATTGTGACACTGGAGGGACATATGGAACCCTGGGGCCATTGTGATACTGAGGGGACACATGAAAATCCGGGGACGTTGTGAGACTCCAGGGTCTTGTGGAATCCAGAGGCCCTATGATTCTGTGGGGCCTCATGGAACCAAGGATCCATTGTGATCCTGCAGGGCCTTGTGGTTCCCAGGCAGCATTGTGGTTCTGTGGGGCCTTGTGGAACTGAGGGGACACTGTGGCACTCTGGGGTCCCACGAAACCAAGAATCCATTGTGACACTTTGGGGCTTCAGGGAAACAAAGGGACTCTGTGACACTCTGGGGTCTTGTGGGATCTAGAGGCCCTTGTGGTTCTGCAGGCCCTCATGGAAGCAAGAGTCCATTGTGATATTTTGGGGCTTCAGGGAAAGAAAGGGATTCTGTGACACTGTGGGGCCTCCTGGAACGAAGGATCCATTTTGACATTACAGGGCCTCATGGAGCCGAGGGTGACAACACAAGGCCTCACAACAGAAAGGAGGGACTCTGTGTGCTTGTTTTTCACATTTGACATTTAGTGAGGAGGGAAGAAGCCACTCACGGAAATGATTCTTTTTGAGCGGAGCTGTTAAGAGCTTCCTCCATGTCTGACAAAAACCAATCAATGAGTCGTTTTGAGAGCTGACAGCCTGTTAAACCACTGAAAAGTCTGTGCAGCCAGAGTGACCATACTGTTCTGGCCACGCCCCTTGATAATCCTGACACAGCCCCCCCAGAATTCTCCACTGTAAACAGCTCTCTCTGCCACCCAGCAGGGAATCATATGATTATCTGCAGGAATTGGGCAAGATATTAACTCTCTCACTGTACAAATGAGACTTGCAGACCTTCAGTTATCTCTTGAGTGAGAGAAAAAGACAGAGTGAAGACACATAGAGGAACAACATGTGGACCCCACGGTTAGTGAAGTAGAATTCAAGTCCCAGATAGGAGGAATTGAGGAGATGCCTCACTCTTGGGCTGAAATTCTCTTGTAAGGCTATGGGGAAGATGTAATTGATACATCAGACTCTGTTTCCCTGTAACTTGTTGAAAAGCACATGGGAGATGAAGCATTCAATTGTAGGCATGAGCAAAAGCATCCATGCTGAACAAGCAGATATTGAAGTAGCTGCAATCCCATAAGAAGCTTGAAAAGAGAGAGATGAGAGTGATGACGACCCTTTACCCCAGGGAAGAAGAGGAGAACCTCAGTTCCCAGAGATGAAGATGATCTCAGAGATAGATGAAGAGAACCTTTACTTCTGAACAGCTCACCCTTAGAAGTGTACCCCATTAGCCAAAGATTGAGCTCTTGAAAACAGTTGTGGGGAAAGCTGTAGCTTGAGGGGGAGGGACTTTTACACAGTGATATGATTTCTATTCTCCTGGGTGGCTGATTCGCTGTGACTTTGAAGCCATGAGAGAATTCTGTCTTGTGTAGAAGTCTCCATAGCATGACAGAAGAGACTCCTCTTCCTAAGTGAACTGGAAAAAAGACAATTTTAGTGCTGGTAAACTGGCTGAATTGTTCCTGCATATTGTCAGTGGGAAAGAAAAGAGGGTGTGTGGGGAGGAGAAGTTTTCTGAAGGTTTTGTTCTGATTCCTATTATTCTTTTAATTCTGTTAATAAAATTCTTTCTTTATATCCTTTAAACTTTGAGCCTGCTTTGCCTTCGTCCTATTCCTATCTCATAGCAGACAATGAGTAAATAATTCTAGTGGAAGATTTGGCCAGCACTAAACTCGTAGTGGCTAATACCTGACCTAGAGGCCTTACAGTTATAACTAATCCTGATTACAATTTTATAACTGGAATGTAAGTAATTATATAACTACCTTAATTATATAACTTGACCAGTCTGGCCTATTGAGGATCAGGTCAAGGTCATTTGGGACACGGGCAGCCTTTGGCCGGTTAGCCAGGTGGCAACTAATTTAGTCAATCAGAGCTAACCACGTGGACTTCATAGGCTATACAGGGAGAACAACCCTTAATAAAAGTTGGCTTTTGGTCCCATGAACACTGAGTTTTTGTCATTGCTTTTGTCTTGACTATGATGAGTGGTGACCCCAACGTGACAGGCAATAGTCTGGCTGTGTGGATAGCGGTGGAGACAGAACCCCAGCAGGGGAAGGTGACCGGGAAGAGCTGCCAGCCGCCGAGAGCTGTGGAGGTCCAGACCTTGTAAATAGAAGAACCTGCTGGGGACCCTTGTAAATAGAAGATTCTTACAAAAAGAAGTAGCAGCTGGAGATATGGGAATGTGATTTTCCACAGAAGAAAGAGAAGAGGCTTAGAGCCATGGACTTGGCACAGCTGTGAGAGCTGCAGCACAGATGCCATGGACAACGCCCATCAGGGATGTGGTGGTCACAATTGGATATTTCTGCCATTCCTTCCCAGTCAGGCTCACCTCAGCCTCCAGCAGAGTCAATTCCTGTGATCCTCCCATCACCACGGCAATGGAAACAGCATCTGTCCCTACATGTCCCAATGGCATTAGGGCACACTGTGCATGAGTATCAACTAACGCCTCGTATTTCTGTGCCTCTGATGTGCCAGGCCATCCAATCCACACCACCCAAAAGACCTGTTTTTCTTGTGCCTCTCCCTGAGTAGAGGAAGGTCCCCTCTAGCCCTGGTTATTCTTTCTTTCCTGGGCGTACATACTAAAGGTTCCTTCAAGGGGATCTGACAGATCATCCTCCCTTCTGTAATACCCAGCACCTTGGTCATGGGAGGTTGAGTAGAACTCCCTTGGTTGGTGTTTCCCTCCCGGAGTTGATGCACCCGTGCTGCCAGGACAGAAGTGGGTTTCCTATCCTGCCTTCTCATGTCTTCCCCATGCTCACACAGAAAGAACCGCAGGTCAGCTTGTGTGGTGTACCCTCTCTCCTTAGCTGGGGGATGCTGGGCTTTGACTTTGGGGCTTGTGACTCGCACTGGTGCTGCACTAATCTTCCTCATCTCCTCCCTCATCTCCTCTTTAAACTCCTCTTTGAGATCCTTAATCACAGCAGAGACACGAGCCTGCATCGGATCATTGATCGTACTCTCATAAATTTCAAGCTTGTTGGCGACAGAGCCCACCACCTCTTGGTTGTTATGATCATTATCATTGTAATAAAAGTGGTGTATGGAGATGGTTGTAGATTTGCCAGATTCCACAATATCTGCTCTGTGCACCTGACCTTGTTGGGGTCATTATCATGCTGTCTGTCCCTCCCAAAGAATACCTCCAATACTGCCACTTCTCTCAGCTGTTGGATCCCTTCCTCGAGGCTCTTCCAGCATATTCTATGATGGTACTCCTGTATTCTCTCTCTGTGGACAAACTTCTCTCTCACACTCATTAAAAGCTGCTCCCAGAGGGAAAGGGGGCCTGGCTCCCTTACGAATACCTGATCCACACCTGAGTCTGGGTTAAAGGTCCCAAATTCCTGGCCTCAGTACCATCCAGTTGCACACCAGTACCCATAATGTCCCAGACCCGAAGTAACCAAGTTGTAAAAGCCTCATGGCACTGTTGTGCAATGTCTTTTCGCAGATTAGAATGATTTTTATAAGACAGGGACTCGGTTGACAACCTCAACCTCTGATTCTCATGCTGTTTTTGATGGCCCTCCTTGCTGATCCTTATTATCTCGGTGCTTTGTTTTAATCTTAGATGTTTTAGTTTCCACAGGGGCGACTGCTGCTGGCTGTGAGTGCCCTTGCGGTTCAGTTGGAACCTGGACAGTTGTATTGTTTGTGGATTCCACTGCAACACCATCAGACTCTCCCTTTCTAGGGCAGGGAGGAGGGTTTCTCACCAGCTGGGGAAAGGTACTCCTTCATCATCTGGCCGATCTCCTTCACAAGAACCTCCACCTACTCTGGGTGATTCCTTTCTGAGGTGGGCTGTGGGGCAGGGTCAGGCTCTGGGGCAGCATCCCTAATCTCTGGAGTAGGTATCAGAGTGGTTATACAAGCCAATATCCCCTTATCTCTGAATGTGAAATAGAATAGGTTGAACAGGCATACCAGCAACACCAACCACTATATGATATCATTAGCATTTAGAGGAGATTTGAACCCTTCAAAAACTGGTGGGGTGGACCTATAAAACTAGGTAATGATTTGGGAGAAAATTGCCCCTCCTGTCACTTCCTTACAGTAAGTACCATTATTAAAGTAACCCCAAACCCATGCAGTTAGAGTGTGATAGCTCTGAATCCATGCACCTGTCTTCCAGAGGGAGTTAAAAATCCATGAATTCCTCACTTTATCATTCCACAAAATGAACTGGATAACAGCTACATTAGCCTTAGTTATAGCACCTATGTTTAGATAAGGGGCTGCAAATGGGGAGATATAGCTGTGACCATGTGTAACCCGAACCAGGGTAAGCCAGACCACATGATGCCACCTAACACAAAAATTTAGGTCTCTCAAGAACCGTTATTCTTTTTCAGCCTTTCCTCACAATGCCCTCAAGTGGCACCGTTGGGCACCAAAATCTCTCCTGGTTTGAAAAAAAGGACAGGTGTGTGCTAGGGAAAGCAGAGCCTTCCCTTGAAATGGAGAAAGTAAATCCCTCCCTCTGAATTAGCATAATTTTGAAATTAAGTGGCTCACAGGCAAAGGCATGGGGATAGGAATAACAGTTCTTTACTAGTATGTATAGCAAGGCAAACAAAACAACCACTATGGAATTAACAGCAAACAGAACAGTAACCCAGTTCCAGTCCTTCTCGGCCTCAGGCACTTTTCCCCTTTAGTGCAGTAACTGTCACAGTGTGCAGTGAGCTCTGGCAGATTCCCAGTGGACAGGGCAGATGCGACGATCCTGTGCAGCTGCAGGGGTGCTGGGGGTGATGGCGGCTGTGCCCCAAATGGGAAGGGGATGGAGGAGAGGCAGGATGTTTGGAAAACAGCAAGCTGAAGCAGGAGAGCATCCAAGCAGGAGTGCAGGGTCCAAAACAGAGAGGTAGCTCCTGGCTTTGGGATGGGGGGGGGGTAGCAATGACCTTTTTCCTCCAAAGCAAAAAATGAGTGAGAGTCGGCAACTGCCCCCCACCCTCCTTTACCTGTTTCTAATCTCATGGTGTTCTCCCTTTCCCTCCCATACCCTCCTCCCGCCCTCCAAGAGAAACCCCCAAAAAACCAGGGAGCCCCGCCCCCTCCAGTGCTCGTACCGAACCATCAGTGCTTTTTAGTGTGTCAATGGGAAAAAAATTCCAGAGGCAGAGAGGAAAGGAAAAACCAACCCCCAAAAGATGCTTATCCAATTCTTCACCGATTGAGGTTTATCAGCTGTTGCAGTCACTGGGATGATGGTACAACGTTTTAGTGCTTGGTAATCATTTAATTTCACATGTTTTATTAATTATATCTGTTCTCGGAAATGTTTGGGATTGTTGTATCTGAATTATCCCCGATTGCTGTAAGTTTTTTGTTTTACTACATATATTGTTGTGTTTTGATGTTCCTTTCATGTTCATGGTAAGAGTCATGCATGCTGTTTTTAAAACAAATAATTAGTTTTTAAATATTTATATATTTATGTTAAAAAATTGCAATATTTATACAAAAAAACTTTAAAATTTTTATGTTACGCTCCTCAATTGAACGTACAATGACAAAGTCTAATTAATACATTAACTTAAGGAGAAGGTATGCATGTATTTTTATCAAGTTAAAAATAATCATCTGTTTATTCAGCCAAACATCAATTACCTCCAAGAAAATGAGGCTCAGTGAGAAGAAAAATAAGCTAATCACCATGCAGCCTTCATGGTCAGACCAAAAACAGAAGTAGGGCTGCTAAGACACAGCTGTGTCTGGAAATTTAGTGGCAAACTGCCAACAAAAGCCTTAGGGCATCATCATGGTATAATATTCCTACTAACCTTCTTCGGTTATTCCCTGTTCCATGATCCAAGAGCTCATTCAGTGATGTCAAAGATCAACATTTAAACCTAATGGACTATTTGGACTTTAAAACAATGGTTATTTATTTCCATTTCCCTAGGAGACATTAGACATTATTCTTTTGCTTTCTTACGCTGTGGAACCTTGTGTCAATGACATGATAGAATTTGTTAAGTTTTGTTGATTGTAATTGGTCTTTTATGTGTCTTATCCCATATCTAAAAGAAAACCAGTGATAACCTCAATGAGATAACACCCTCACAAGAGTGAGCTAAGTAACTTGCTTGTTCCCATGTGAAAACAATCTTAAGCATGAAAACAACTAACA
>JAPFBE010000707.1:0-31706 GCA_034336665.1 Luscinia megarhynchos | reverse complement strand
GCCCCCTGCCAGGCTGCTGAGCAGGGACAAGGAGGCAATGAGGCCCCAGCACAGCAAGGCTCACTTGTCCCCTGCTGGCCTCAGGCCCAGGGCCAGCAGCCATGGCCCAAGTGCTGCAGCAGTTGGCTCTGGCAGGGCCTTTCAGCTGCTGCCCATCCCTGTGCCCTCTGCAGCCCAGGCTGTCCTACGGTGTCCATGCCCTGCGCCTCTGTCCCTGCAGGCTGTCGGCATCCCCCGGCTGCCCCACCTCGCTGGCCCTTCCTTTGCTGACAGCTCTGCATCCTGCCTGCCTTACATTACAACACTCCCTATGTTTCCATGACCTGTCCTGTGTCTCAATGGGCACTGGATTGCACAAGAGCTGGCAGTGTCCCAGTGGCCCCTGTGTCCTATTTTGGCCCCACTTTGTCAAAATAAAGCCTTGGTTTCTTGAGATTTCACTATGTTACAGTGCTCTCCTTAGTTTCCTGAGAACCTGATGTGGTGACAATTGACCCTTGGTTCCCTGAGATTTGATTGCATCACAGTGATCTCTTTGGTTTTATAAAGCCCAGGTTTTTCAAAACAGTTTAGGATATTCCATTGCAACATAATGGTCTCCAACACTCTGTAAGGCTGCACCATGAAACAGTGGACACTTGGTTCCATGGCATTCCATTGGGTAACAATGTTCTCCTGTGTTCCATTAGGCCTGGCTCTTTCACAATGGACACCAGCTTGCACCAGCCCTGGAAATGTCCCATTGGCACCTGAGTTCCATCAGGCCTTGCTGTCTTGACAATTTACCTGTTCTTCCAGGACATTCCATTGCTTCACAATGGACTCCTGTGTTCCATTAGGCCCAGTTGTGTCACAATGGACACTTGGTTCCATGAGCAGTGGCCATGTCCCAGTGGCACCTGTGTTCCATGACACCCTGCTGTGTTACACCTGACAGTTTGTTCCATGAGATTCCATGCAGTCACAATGGTCACTTGGGTCCATGAGGCCCTGCTGTGTCTCAGTGGCTCCTTGCTTCCACGAGCCATGGTATGGTCCTACTTGCACCTGGGTTCCATGAGGCTGTGCTGTGTTCACAATTGACACTTGCTTCCATGAGATTCCATTGCTGTGTCACAATGAACACTGGATTCCATGTGTCCTGGTGATCTACCAAAATATGAGTATTGGTCTAATACCAATACTCAACTGTGACGGACAAAAGACTCTCTAACAATTTAAAGTTAGAAAGTGTATGTTTATTCAGCACTGGGCAGCAGCGTGAGGTAATCCTCTAATATGCACTGCCAAATCACAGGTGATCACAGAGGTTATTTATTGACAAAGGATTCAATCAAATATATATTCATAATAACAGCCCCTTCCATCCTCCGCTTCCTACGGTAATTAGCTTGAATAGCTATTAAGCATTCATGATTGACTTCTTAAATTAAGTCTGGGGACGCTTTTTGTGGGGAGAGGTCTTAAAAGGAGGAAGTAAGGCGAGTCTTCCTTGATCCGAACTCTCAACCTTTTCTATCAATGACAATACAAATTATTTCTAGGGATAGTCCAATTTTTCAAAGAACAGGTTTCTGGTTGCATTGTCTATGTTTCTTTGGGTCCGAATACTAGTTTTATCTTTTCCAATTGTATGCACAGATGAGAAAACGTAAGATGACAGACAATAAATTATGTAAGATTCAGATAACTACCTCAAGCTCTGTTTTCTTTCTAACTTCTAACTTTTAATTATTTTCAGTAAGATCTATCTATCCATTTGCTTTTTAATTAATTCTAGTAAATAACTAACTTTTAACTAAAAATCCTAATTTTTCTAATATTAGTGTTTCCTTCCCCACTTCTCCTTTGAAATGAGTAAATTCATTTACTCAATATGGGGATTTCTCTTCCTCTATCCAAGACGCATGGCGGCGATCTCTTAAGACCCAGCCATACGCCTTTGATAGCGATGCTAAGTCTGCCACATGTCGTAGTATCCTCAAATTCCAAACAAGTACAGCAATAGACAAAATAAAACTTATACTAACTAAAATAAGCAGCACAGTGATTGGGTGAATTAAGGCATTAAGCAAACTGGTTGCGGTTGGTGACTATCCAAATAGCACATTTTACTGAAGGTGAGACAGATGTTCTTCAAATATTTTAAAAACTTCTTTTATGGTTTCCGCGTCATGGTGTATTGTGATCAAAGTCCTTTTCCCTGGATATCTTTTAAATTTTTTTTTTAATTTCCTGATGTTTTAGTAGCTGAGCAAATATGGTTAAATTTATTGCTATAGGCACAGGCAATATTTCTTGCATAGTAGCCAAATTTCCCTTTATGTACTGATGTGATATTACAGGTGCCTGATAGGAAAAGTCACATCCTTTGATTTTAGCAAAATTGCAAACACATCAATTGAACTGAGTCTCATCCACGATTTGATTGTCTAGTATTATGGTGGGACATGCTGTTCGGAGACAGACACAACCTTGTCCTATATACACAAGTGAAGTTGTTTGGTTGGTTAGATGCATTTCAAAGTGGCAAATGCTTTGGTCCGTGTCCAGGCAGGTATCTTTGTCATCTTCTAAAGTTCCCTCACATATATATCCCAATTGTTTTCTCATAGGTTAATGGTCTGCCATTTTCCTTTAACTTCTTGTGCCCACATTTTATGTTCAGAAGGATACAGTACAGTTCCTTCATGATTTATTCCTACAGCAACTATTAGATTTATTATGCTCATGGATGCATTATGTATAGTTAAAACAAATGCTGTCACTGTATTTGTCTCAGGGTCATAGGTAAAATTAACCAAAACCCACCAAGATTGAAGCTCTCTTTCCATTTCAGAGGCATTATCCCAAAAAATTTTGAGAATTTCAGCAGGGAATATCCCTTCCTCACCTTCTCTGATAACTGCGGCAGCCACTGACTACATCCACATTTGTGCTTGAGTACATCCAAGAGCCAGAGAAATGTTTGCACTAGCTGTGCCTAGGGCTTTAATTATTACTTCATGGTCTTGCTCTTCTATGTTTTTCCATTTTGGTAATATTTTGGTTAGTTTCCAATGATTGTTACCTAGTGCTAATAAAGAAGATTGCAAAGGCCACTGTAATTTAACTAAATCACTTCCCATCACAGTCAATTTGTTCCTTAACACCTCCGAATCCATTGTATTTAAAACTCCCAATCCTGCTCCTAATATCCCAGTGAGGTCTCTCTTTTTCTTAAAACTAGAGGGCATATGGTTTTGAAGCCAAGTAGTCCATTTTACAAAAGGAGTTTTGAGAAATGGGGCACATTCTGGCCGAATGGTAGAAGCATTTACCTGCATTCCCATTTCTACTCGCTTCAGAGACCATTCTGGGTTAGTTAGCAATCTCTGAATTCCTGTTTTCTTGATAGCATATGGTCCAATTTTAGTAATTGTGGGAATTATAGGTTGTTCCTTTTTCTCTGAAATAATTGGAGTCTGGATACGTTACAGCCCTCTCTGACACTGGTGGGGTTGATTTGGCTTTGATTTTGTGAAACTCGATGCAATATTCAGTAATGTTAAAATCAAGATCAAACCCTTTTGCTGCGCATCCTTCAATTTTAAGTCTAGAACTTGGGACCGTGGTCAAACATTTGTCACGGCATCCAGGGCCAACTTGGATAAGTTCCATGGGTGGATGGTGAGCCTCATGGAACCCATCTTTTATGAATACATATTCTCATCCCCAAACATTCCTTCCTTCCCACATACTTGCATTCATGGCCCTTACATTCTGCTCAAAGCCCTACGAGGTAGGGATGGTAAGCTTTTTCCTTGGCATCGATAACTCCCGGTTACATTGTACTGATGTGGTGTTGCTTTGACTCTTATTGTAGTCGTGGCAATGACCACAAGGGTCACAACCATTTGCATTATGTCCATGATAGCTATAAGTCCATTACTCGCTGTTCCTGGTGAATTTCAGCTTCAGGTCTCCATCCCTGGTGCAATTTTCCAAATTTCTCTAGGAGACTTCTTCACTCTGGAGTGATGGATCCATGCCTTCTGTTCTTTGATCTTGACTGCCGTGAAGGTGGTGAGGAGTACCTGAATGGTCCTTCCCACTGTGGTTTCAAAGTCTTTTTGCAAAAGACTTAACATATACATAATCCCCAGGTTGTACATCATGTACTGGCCCATCTAATTCTCTGCTTTGGGCCCCCAGCAACATATTTTCCAATTTCTCTAAGTTGTTTATTCAGGGCCACCATGTATTTGTGTAGAGTTTCTTCCTCTACTTGAATGGGTGTTATTCCTTCTTGGACCACATATGGTCTCCCATACAATATTTAAAAAGGGCTTAATTTCCCTTTTGTTTCTTGGTTTTGTTCTAATCACGGTACTAATGCCAGTGGAAGAGCCTGGGGACAAGGCAAATTTGCCTCTTGCCCCAGCCTAATAATTTGTTGTTTGATCATATGGTTCATTTTATCTACTTGCCACTTTATTGAGGGTGAATTCCCCAATCCCTAATTTGTCCTAACCTCCCATAGCTAATTAGACAGTCCTTATAGGTTAATAATTTTAATGTTTCTCCAACCTTTTCCCATATTTCTTCAATTTTGATTTTTATTTACGTAATTTTTAATTCACAACTTCCATTTTCACCTCCTTTTATTAGGGGGTAGATTTCCTACCGGAATTACTCCCCAAGGGATCGGTTCCCCTGCTGCTTGTGGCGAGAGGTAAAGCTTATGCCGTTATTTTTGATACATTTTGTATTTGTCCAAAATCTCGAATTAACCCTACTACTAAGTTTTTCCTGTTCCTGGTTTCTCTGTAATGCCAAGTATGCATCTCTTAATCCATCCCACATATCTACCCGTGCACTGACTGGTATTACCTGCGCGAGTACCCCTTCGGGTTTTATTCTCTTTAGAATACCTACATTTATGTCCCCCATAATCAAAGCTTTCTCTAATTTGCACAATGCATGAGAATTGTCCTACCTGATCAGCTTGCATATGAGATATTGTCAATGTGGTGTTACCTCTTTGCTGTTCCATATCCCAAAATGTCCGCGATTCCTTCTGTAAATACTTACCGTCTGTGGTGATTTGTCTCCAGGTTACCTTTACTTCTTTTAATCCAGTTCTCTGGTTGTCAGAAAACAGACAGGTTAAATTTACTCCCCACCGTCAGGCACCATTACATCTGGCTCGGAACTGTAATTTTAACAAATGCTTCTCCCACCTGCACTATACAGACTAATGTTAAAAGAACTAAGGCCTTGCCCTGAACACCAGCTTTGTTGCTGACAGAGGCTGTACTTCCCATCTTGGCCGGGACCTTCTTGATTCAAGTGTAGTGAATCAGTTTTCGATCCCTTGGACTTTCACTGCCATGTAGGTAGTCATGATCACCTGGTGAGGACCGTCCCATACTTCTTTCAAGGGTTCGTATTCCAGTTTTTCACATATACTTGATCTCCTGGCTGTATGTCATGGACAGGATTCTCCAAGAGGCAGGGGGCGGTTCCACAGCAGTACTCTCGCGAAAGCTGTGGGACTTTAAATAAAGACAAAATGTAACTCAATAAAGATCTGATTTCCTACTAGAGTGAGGGTCCCCTTTGTAAGTTGTAGCATGATATGGTTTGCCATACACAATTTAAGTATGGACTTACTCCTATCCTTTCTCTGGGTTTAACCCTGATTCTTAGCAAGGCTAGAGGTAGTGCCTGAGGCCACTGTATCTTTGCTTCCTGACAAATTTTATTAATCTGCCCTTTTAACGTCTGATTCATCCGTTCTACTTGGCCACTAGATTGTGGTCTCCAGAGTGATATGGAGATTCCAAACTATCCCCTAACACTCTGGCTACCTCTTGGACTACTCTAGCTACAAAGTGGGGTCCTCTATCTGAGGACATCCTAATGGGATTCAAATCTAGGGATGTTTTCCAGTAGTAAAGTTTAATTACTTCCTTTGCTTGGTTAGTCCTGCATGGGAAGGCTTCTGGCCACCCTGAAAGGTACACACATACACCAGTAAATAACGGTACCCTTGTGCTTTTTGGTAGCTCTGAGAAATCTATTTGCCAATAGTCTCCTGGTTGCGGCCCACTTGTAACTTTCCTAGTTGTATTTGCCTTCGTGTCACTGGGTTATTTTTTAATACAGACTGGACACATGGCATTAATCCGATTTGCCATTGTTAACATCTGATTGGAAATCACCTCACGTTTTAAAAATTGTACCAATGCGTCTGCTCCCCAATGGCACTTGTTATGTTCGATTTCTAAAATTGTTTTTCATTACTTTTTGTTGGCAGTGCAACCTGACCTTCAGCTGTGACATACCATCCTTTTTCGTTCTTCTGGGCCTGAACAAATTGAGCAAGCTTCTCATCTTCATGTGTATACCATGGTTTCTGCTCAAGAAAAGAAGTGGCAGGGTTAGTTCGCACTGTGGCAATAAAGCTAATTGTGTCCATACCTCTCGGGCAACCTGTTTGGCAACTCTGTCAACCAACTGGTTTCCTTGGAGCAGCTTTTCCCTCTTCATTTTTGATGTCGCTTTTACATGCATCACTGCTACTGCTTGAGGTTTATGCACTGCTTCCAATAGTGCCTAATATTTTTCTTTGTGCTTAATTTCTGATCCTTGAGAATTCAACAGTCCTCTTTCTTTCCACAGTGCTCCATGTACATGTATTACTCCAAAGGCATATTTTGAATCAGTCCAAATGTTTGCTCTTTTCCCCTGACTCAATTCTGAAAGGCTCTTACCAGAGCTTGTATCTCGGCTTTCTGGGCTGCAAGTTCCGGGGTTAAAGCTCGGCTTCTATTATTTGTGTCAAAGTCACTACTGCATATCCCACATACCTGGTTCCGTTTTTCCACAAAGCTGGATCCATCTGTAAACAGTTCCCATTCTGGATTTTCCAAAGGCTCATCTTTCAGGTCTTTCCGGCTGGCATACACCTGTTCAATGATTTCTAGCGATCATGTGTCAATTAGCCATCCTTCTTCCTGGCTGCTGCTCATAAGAAATTCTGCACGGGTTGAGATGATTGGTTATTTTTAATTCAATGTCATCCTGTTCTCGGTGCCTGGTAGTATTGTAACATGCGACTTGGCGAGGCCAATACCCCCCATTTTTGTTCCAAAACTGCAATGACCATATGGGGAACAAATACTTCCATCCTTTCCCAAAGTCAATTTTCTGGCTTCTTGAATTAGAAGCACTGTTGCTGCCACAGCCCTAAGACAACTGGGCCATCTGGCACTTACAAGAGTCTAGCTGCTTTGAAGTTCCTACGGTGAGCTTCCATGAGCCCAATTTTTTGGGTGAGAACCCTATTGCCGAGTCTCTGTCTCGTTTAAGTATAGTTGAAAGGTTTTGTGAGATCTGGCAATCCCTAGTGCTGGGGCTTCCTTTAAAGCTTGTTTCAAACTCTGAAATGCCTTTTCTTGTGTTTGTCCCCACTGGAAACACAAGGGCTTTGGCTGCTTCATATAGGGGTTTTGCTTTCAGTCAAATTCGGAATCCACAAAGCGGGCACCACCCTATCATGCCCAAGGATCTTAACTCTTAGCGGATTTACGTGGTGTGGGTATGGTGCAAATTGCTTTAGTACTCGATTGATTCTAACTTTCCCACCCCTTGTGAAATTTCGCAGCCTAGGTAAATCACTTGGGTTCTTACCAGCTGAGCTTTTTCTTCGATACTCGGTATCCAGCTTGTCCCAGCATATTAAGTAATTCAATGGTGAGTCTAAGGCAAACATCCTTTTCTGCAGAGGCTATAAAGATATCATCAACATATTGTAGGAGAACATATAAAAAGGTGATTCTTTTACCTGAGTCATCTTCCATTCTTCTAACTCTCAAGCCAATTGATTTCCAAAAATAGTTGGTGAGATTTTGAATCCTTGTGGTAGCAGCGTCCAGGTGAGCTGCTTCTTGCGTCCCGTGTCTGGGTTCTCCCACTCAAAGGCAAAGTATTTCTTACTTTCAAGTGCCAAGGGGATACAGAAAAATGCATCTTTCAAATCAATTACTGTGAACCACTTAAACTTTTCCGACACAGCTGTCAACAATGTACATGGATTAGCTACTACTGGGTGTATATCTTTAGTGATATTATTAATTGCTCTTAAATCTTGAACTAATCTATACTTACCATTTGGCTTTCTAACTGGGAATATCGTAGTATTGAATTCTGACTCACATTCCTGTAAAATTCCCAAAGCTAAGAAATTGTTCAATCATAGGTGCTATTCCTATTAGGTGCTTCCAATTTCAAAGGATATTGTTTTACCCTTACTGGGGAGGTTCCTTCTTTTTAGTTCTATTACAACCCGGTTGTGCAGCTTTTGATTTTCAGGTACTCCTGTTTCCCATACCCATGGTACTACAGCTTGTTCTATTTCTTGCGGGTATTTCTACTGCTTCTACTTCTTTCACTACAAAACAACTTAGCAATATTCTCCTCGGGAAATTCCAATCTTACTCTACCTTTTTCAAATATTATCTTTGCTTCTAGCATTGACAATAGATCCCTCCCAAATAGTGATTCTGGGCTGTTGGCATATATAAAAATCGATGGTCAAATTCCTTCCCCCAAATTTTATATCTAATGGCTGCAAAAATGTTAGTTCCTCAACTTGTCACGTAACTCCCACTACTTGAATAGTAGAATCACTCAAAGGTCCTATCTTAGTGTTGTTGACAGCTGAGAATGATGCCCCGTATCTACTCTAAATTCTAGCGGTGCCCCCATCTACTTCCATTATTACCTTTAAATCCCTGGTCTAGTCAGCTCTGATTTACTGGCAATTCCCCCCATCATAAAGAGCCTGAGGCGACACCTTGTGGATTTCCGGAAAGCACCTGTATTTCCATCCCACTGGCTATAATTCCCCCCAAAACCCATTCCTTGGTTGAGGAGGACGCTCATTTTTCCAATGTCCTCTATTTTTACATAGAGCACATTGATCTATCCCCAGCTGCATTCTTCCTCTTCCCATATTCAATTGACCCATGAATTCCTCGCACCCATTGGTATTTCCTCCCTTTGCTATTCCTCTTCCCCTTCCTCGTCCATGTCACGGCTCCCTCCTCTCATATTATTTCCAGCCACTTGCTGTAGCACCGCTAACATAGTAGCCTGTTGTTTCCTGGCGTTTCTTTTTCCCTATTATTATATACCTTCCGCAGCGACTTCCAATAGTTTATCTAAATTCGAGTATCTTCTCCCTCCAGTTTTTGTAATTTCTTTCTAATATCTTCCTGGGACTGCCCCATAAAAATTAATGCTAGCTGTAATTTTCCGATTCTCCACTCAACTTCTAAATTAGTGTATCTACGAGCTGTCTCCTTAAGCAGCTCTAAAAAGGTTGATGGAGACTCATTCTTTTCCTGTCTGACTGAATATAACTTAGACCAATTCAAAGTTTTTGGTATTCCATTCCGTATTCCTTCCATTAACAAATCCTGATAAGCTTTAAGTCTCCGAGACCGCCCGTCGAGTTGGGATCCACTCCAGATCTTCCCTAGGCACTAAGTCATTTACTGTACCATCCGCCAAGCCACAACCCTAATTATTTCCTGTGCTTCCTCTGTCATGGCTTTAAACACCATTTCCTTTTCAGTAGAATCCATTATTGTGTGTCTAACAAGAACTTGTAAAATCATTTCAATCCGGGTTCTGGAGTGCTTAATTACCATTTTACCACCCATGCAGTTTGTTCAGGATCCTCGATCGCCCCGCTGATTGTTTCCAAATTAGTAAATCATTTAGGAGGAAAAGGGAGCTTTCACTATGACCCGTTCCACCTGCGGCCCGACTGCTTCATGGCGGCACCATTAAATGAGCACCTCCTTCCTTTTTCTTCCTTTCTACCTCCCACACGCCCTCTCCGAGTTCTTTTCGGCGTAAGGGGGTTAGAGTAGTATATCTGTGGTTTCTATTTTTTGCTTCTTGATCCTCCCTTTCTACCTCTAGCATCGAGGAGGGGCACTAGGGGCTATCAGCAAAGAAACATCCTCTTCAGGTTCGAAAACTTAACGAGCATTTCTTCTCTTTCTGCCATCCCTTACATCCTTCTACAATTCAGATTTAATGTTTTTCAAAACCATAATCCCACACTCCTTCTGCCACTCTGGTTTATCTTCCAAATAATAAAAGAGGTCTAGATACGGTATTTCATCCCATTTTTTCAGTACTTTGCAGGAAATGCATCAAAGGAGTAATAATGTCAGGATTCAGTGTACCGTTCTAAGAGCCATTATGCATACCATTGGGTTCATATAAAAGGCCATACATGATTACAAAAATCAATCAATTTCTTTTTGCCAATTCTTGACCAAAATTCCCCACATTCCAATGTTGTAATAAACAGCCCAAAGGTGAACCGTCCGAGTTGCCATCCCGGAACTTTGCTAAGTTTTAAACATTTTCAAAGGCATCATTCGCTTTTTCTTTTTTTTTTTTTTTTTTTTTTTACAATACACACCACACACAGCACTCACAATACACACCACACACAACACTCACACCCTTTCCACCAACCTTGCCTTTCGTCTCTGCAGTGGCAAGTGCTGAATTTCTCTTGGCGGTCACTGCGTGCTGTCTGGCGGTCAGCGACTAGGCTTTTCCACAACCTTAAAGGCGTCTGTGACCCGCGTGCGGAAATGCCGTTCCAACTTAATCGGCAGGCCCCCTTTCCCTCAATAAAAGGAATAAAGCACCTTCGGGGCTTACCTCCTGGTCGATCCGTCAGAGCGGGGTCGAGACGGGTTGATGTCCTCCCCAGAAATCACCTGGTGCCGGCGTGGAGTGGATCAGCCCACGAACCGCCTAGCCACCTCCGGAGTCCCACCTGGGGTCGCCAGGAAAACTGTTGCCCGATGCCCCAAACAGAACACAAACTAACAGAGTCAGTTTTATGCGGTGCTTTTATTCAGGCCCGGGGAAACCTGCGGACTAGCGTCCAAAGTCAGGATCCCACAGCTCCCTTTTTCCATCAGGTTTTTATACCTTTTACAAAGTGGTCTACGTGCAGAAATACACATTCTTCAAAACAATACAGATACATAAATCTTGCAGGTATCATTCTAGAAGTTATAAATTCTGCATGCTTGTCTACTTAGAACTATAGGCTACCCCCTTAATCCCCCTTGTATGTTTTGCCCACCACCAGAACCCTTTATTTATTATTATTATACTTTAGCCTTATCTTGAAAGTTTCTAGATGTCCTATATGCTCTACTAAATCCTTTGATTATTGTTTTCACAGTTCTAAATGTTCTATATGCTCTACTAATTCTTTCACTATTGTTTCACAAGGTAGGTTCTCAGGGCCTGTCCGAAAACTGCAGTTTTCTAAGCCTTAGCATGACTACTACTATATCTACATTAGTCCTTTTCTCATTATTTCGGTATCAGTGTCACAATGGTTCTTGTGACAATGGTTCTCTGCTCCTTGGTTCTACAGGCCCCACAGCTTCATCACTGACCCTTGGTTCCATACGGGTCCTGAGTATCTCAGTGGTCCTCCTGATTCCATGAGGCACCAGAGTGTCACAATGGTCTCTTTGGTTCACTGAGGTTCCATAGTGTCTCCATGGTGTCCCTGAACCCGCATTGTCACAACTGACCCATGGTTCCATGAGGTTCTGCAGTGTCACCATGGTCGCTGTCAGAGGCTGGATGAGATCAATGTCCCCAGACACCTTGGGATGAGCTGTCACTCAGTCACACAGTGGGCTGGTGCTGACCCAGGCTCTGATTGCCCCAGCAATCACAAGTCCCACCTGGGGGAGGCCCATGAAGGCCCAGGGGCTTAAAAACATGAGCAGGAGCTCAGCCCATGGTCTGTACCCTGCCTTCTGCTGGGGGTCTGTCTCACCCACACTGGGAACCCCGAGGAGTTTTGGTAGCCATGTGTGTCTTTCATAGAGCTTCTGTCTTTTCTCTCTCTCTTTCTCTCTCTTTAATGCTCTTTGATATGGAACAGTTTTGGGTATCACAACTGAAGTGTTTAAAAGGGTTTCTAAGGTTAAAATGGGTTAAGTTAATGAAGTTCCTGCTATGACAAGTGTTTTATGGTGAATTGGATGTTTTATTAAAATCCTTTCCAAAGCATTCCTTGATATATATTTTGCCAGTAAAATTTTGGTGTCATTTTGGCCTCTTGAGAATATCTGGCTGGGGATTCTCCTGTGCACCAAACTCGAGTAAAATGAACCTTTGGTCACTCTCAGCATTTCAGTGTTCTGGGGTGTTACAGCCCTGCAGGCTCACAATGAGTCCCCATGAATTTCCATGAGGCCCTGCTGTGTCACACTGGCCCTTGGTTCCATGAGCATCTGTGTCACACAGGGTGATGCCATTTTGTCCTTGCTGCCCTCCCATCCCAGTGCCCCAGGAACAGCCCCGAGCCACCCCGTGAGGGACAGGGCCTGCTGGGCCAGAGCCTGGAGCTCAGCCCTTGGCCTTTCTGCTGCCTCCAACCAGCCCCAGGCCTTGCTCAGCATTGCAGTTCCTGCTCACAGCCTTTGGCTCCTGCAATGCTGCCCTCTCAAGGATCTGCTCTCAGCAGTCCCTGGGGAGCCTTTTGGCAGTCCCTGCCCTCAGTGGGGCCAGTGATGCTCTAAAAGGGACTTGAGTTTTGCTTCTGTCTCCTTGACCAGCTTCTTCGACCTTCTCTCAGTACCTGAGGCTCCTGGACTCAGCCCAAGCCCACTGTGGGGATCATGAAATACAGAAAGCCATCAGGGAGCTCGTTTTCTCCCTCTATTTGTCATCAAGTCTCCAGGGCTTGTGCAGCTGATTAGAGCAAGATTGGAGTTCTGTTAAGGAGGAAGATTTCAGAGTGCATCCCATGACTTTATTTCACTCATGGGGCGTGAGGCACCCAGCAATCTGAGGTTATGGAAGACATCTGCTCGAACATGTGGGGAGAATACCAGGGGTTCTGTGGAGCAGGGCATGATAGGGTACTGTAGTCCCGGCTCCAATAGGCTCTATGGGGCCGCGGGGCATGACGGGAGTTAGAGGCAGAAAGGAAAGATGGCGCCGACTCCAGGCACCACCCCTGAAGCACCGATCCCCGGCGCTGAACCTCCTTGGTGGCACCTTGGGCTGGCACGCACCTGAGGAGTGTGTCTGTTTTCCATAGGGAAAATTAGGAGTTTTAGATTGCGTAAGAAATAACAAAAAGGAAAAACTCCTCTTTCCCTGAGAGCAGCCAACTCTCCAAGCAAAGCAGGTCCCAGGTGAGTGAGGGCAGAGAGGATGGGGTTGGGGAATGTGGAGCAAGGTTGTCCACACTGGGTCAGACCTCAAGGCACAGCTTCTCTGAGCAGGCCAGATCTCCTGGGGAGAGACCCTGCATCAATATCAATCACAGAATGCTGCAATCACATCTGCTTTAAAGAGAACAGTAATAAAATCCATCCTTTAAAATAGGAATGGATATTTTTAAGAAGCACTTCAAAATATTTCTCCATAACTATTATAGGAAACATTCTTAATGAACTGCACCAGACCAGAGGGAAATTAAGGCAGAGCCATGGTTTGTTAGGAAACCTCTCAAGAACTCCAAGTGAGAATCAAACTCCAAAGTTTCTTGAAGTTTTAATGGGTCCCAGGGAGGAACATGAGTGAGAAAGTGTCCCCAAGCCTCAATCTGAGCAGAGAATTGGAGGCAGAGATGACAGGTGGGGACAAAGAGAAGCCAAGTCTTGGTGCCCTGGGGCACAGCAGGGTCTGTGCCACCAAGGGCTCTGAGGAGACACCTTGTCCTGAGCCACTGGGGCCTCCTGGCACAGCCCCAGCAAGGCTGGCCACTGTCACCCCTTGTCCTGCCCTCAGCATCCCCCCCACATCCCAGTGGCCTCAGGGATCTGCTGGGACCAGTCCCTGGGGAGCCTTGGTCAGGAATGGCCCTGGGGGCTCCTTCATGCTCCCAGGGACTGCAGGTTTTTCAGAGGACTTTGGGTTTTGCTTTTGCCTTGGGAGTCTCTGAGAGCTTTGTGCAATCATGGCCTCCAATTATCTGCTTTAATTAGTCTCTTGAGAGCCTTTCTCACTAACAACACTCAGTGGGGCTCATTAATGCTTCAAGGTACTTCAGGTTTTTAAGGTACTTTCCTTTTTCCTTTCCTTTCCTCTCTGAGTCTCTGAGAGGTTTTTGGGCAATCATGGCCTCCAGTTCTCTCCTCCAAGGAGTCCATGAGGAGCCTGTGTTGGGGATGGACCTCAGTGGGACCCATTAATGCTTTGAGACACTTTGGGTTTTTCTTCTGCCTTGGACTCCTGGAAAGGTTTGTGCAATCTCCTCTCAGGTCCTGAGGTTCAAGGGCTCAGCACCAAATGCACCACGGCGCTCATTTTAATAAAGTAAACCATGACAAACATGACAAACCATGGCTCTGCCTTGATTTCCCTCTGGTTGAGAACATATCCAGTAATTTGGTAGATTGAGTATTTTGGCTGCTTTGATCTTGACATTTTCATGACCATCTTCATGAATAATCCTTTGTAAAACTCTAGAGATGTTTCTGCAAACAAAGATTCTGGCTGATTATCAAGATACAATTTACAGACTTCAGTAGTAGATTAGTGACATGGTTTTTCATTCTTTTTCCTCAACCTCATTTGGGTTAGGAACAATATTTCTGTTGTCCACAGAGCTGACATATTTTTAATTCCAGAATAATGTCCCCAAGGTCCTTTTCTGTTCAGCTGTCCTGTGCTGTCTGTGGGTGACAAGGCTTGGTGGGGTCCTTTCCCTCCGGCTGGAGAGGTGCCTGGTCCCAGTCCCTGAGGGCACCCAGGCTCCTGGATGGAATTCGTGTGGAAGTGCCTCAGTGTCACATCAGCCTTCACATGGAGCCCCGTGGATCAGAGCATTTTCCAAAGAGCTGTTGGGACAAACAGGGAGATTTGGTCTGGCAGGATCTGTAAAACAATATCCCATAACATCCACTTGTTCTGGCACAGAACACTTGGCTGCAGGGACATATTCCCATCCTTCTCACCCAGGTTTCAGGATTCAAACAGTGCTGTCTTTCCCAGAGCTGTTCCTTCAGCTGGCTCAGGAGGGCCATTTGGCCTCTGCACCCACACTCTGGCTCCATTATAAGGACTGGTGCATCCAAACCTTTTATCTGCAGGAACAGCAGTGATTTAATGTGGATGTTCTTTTTTCACAGTTGTTTTAAAAACTGCAATATCAATAATCATGCTACCCTGCCATGAGATTTATTAATCCAATTGTTCACTATTGTTTAATGGAATTGCTTCAATTTCTCCTTGATAATCTGCACCAATTACTCCTCCCAAGACATGAACACTTAAGGCCAAGCTCGAGTGAGCATTTATCAAACCAAAGTGTCCTGGAGGAATTTGAATTCCTACTCCAGTATTGATAACTATAATTTGATTCTAATTTATCCTAACTAATTCCAATGCATAAAGGTCCAGCCCTGCAGCCTCTCGGGTGGCCCTGTCAGGGGCCATCACACCCAGAATAATTTCCCAGGCAGTCACAGTGTCACTGTCCATGGCTGTATTTTCAAACTGGGTGCAGCCATGCACATCCGTGGGGTTTCCATTTTTCCAGTGGGCCCATTGTTAAGGGTATGAAGCACATCCGTGAGGTGGGATTTTCATTGCAATAAATTCCCATCTCCTCAGTTTTTCAACTGCTCTTTTGACAACCCCTTCATCTGCTTAATCAATACTGCAGGTTGTGGATAGTCTGGTATATGAAAAACCCCAGCAGTCTTACTCATTTATTCTTCATCGAAACAGACAAAGCATTCCCCATCCTAGTGTCAGCAAACCCTATAAAACCAGCCAATTTCATCCTTTCCTCTTTCATTCATTGTATACAATCTCACAGAGTTCACCAGTGATGTTTGGGTCCTGGTCAGTCATTTTGTGTAGAGTATAAAGTGTTACATCCCTGAGCAGCCAAAGCTAACAAATTAGTATTTGGAGCATTATTTGACAATGTCATTATATATATGTGAAAGTATATATATATATCAAATTTTTATTTTATATATGTATATAATTATTTATTATATTATTACTCTTTCCTTTGCACAAATGAATCCAAGCTCAAGATTAAAAACCTTTTGTGTTGCTCCATGTGGGAGCATTTTGACAGCAATCATTCTCTCTGTTGGTGCTGTTTCTGGGATGCTGTTAACAAAATTCATCCTCATCTTCCCAAACACACAAGTTCTTTTCATTTTTCCATATTTTAATACATCTAGTGGTTCAGCTTCTTTCAGCTGATTTCCCCATTGCTCTCACGGTGCTCTGAACTCAGCCCACTCCAGAGCCAGTGAACTCTAGGGATGGTTTTCCCTCTACCTGGGAATTTAGGACAGGACTGATTCCAAACATTTACATTTAAAAAGCAACATTTTGTGGTTATCTGGCCAGACCACAGTAACTTTGTTTTACCAGTGGTCAGGGTCAGCAGCAGAGACACAGACACCAAGCTCAGGAATCAGTGTCATTTACTGTAGTTCAAAGCAACAAAGGTTCAAAAAGGGAGAAGCTCAGCAATGTACCCAACCATCACTACCAAAGATTGCCTGCAGTGATTAAGAGACAGCAGCAGTTACCCTCAGACTCTGCCATCACCCAGGTGCACACATCAGCTGGGGGAAGCTGTCTGTCCTGGTTTAGGACAAAATTAGGGGAAAATCTCCAAAAGGAGCCCCCCAGAGAACAAACCCCCAAAATTCCTCCCCACACTCCACCGGGGTCGGGAAGAATTTCCTCAGAGCAAAAGTGGAAAAAACCTGTTTATTTAGCAAACACACAAAGAAAAACCACTCCCCAACACAAGAAAAAAACAGTCACAGATGACAAAGAAACTTTCACCCGTCTGAGTGGATGTGCAGACTCAGAACGTCTCCGGCACCAGGGAGGGCAAAACGCGTAATGCTTGTCACGAACAGGCAGAGTCCGGGGTTTCTTGATGTTCCAGGTCAGGTCCGGATCAGGTTCGGGTGGGATTCCTAGCTAAACTAACTAATAAGGGAGGAAAAAAAGCAAAGCGAAGTGATGCAAAGCAGCAAAAGCAGCAGAAGCGGCAGAAGCAGCTTGCGAAGCGGCCGAGGCAGCTAGCGAGCAGCCGATGGGGAAGGGGCGCCGGCTAGCTCGACAAAACAAACCTTCCAGGCATGAACAGCACACACGATTGGGGATACAAAGTATTGTAACATCACCCCAGGACGCTGTCATAGTGCAGGACTGCAGAGCCACTCCCGGACACTGGGAATTCCTGCAGGTGCCTCCAGCCACAGGTGAGGCTTCCAACCCCGCTGTGGGAGGGCCCAGCTCTGACAGTGCTGAATAAACAAACTGACAGCACTTCTAGTGCGGGAGCAGCTGATTTCATTCTCCTCTTGGGTCACTCCCAAAGCCTGGCCAGGGCTCAAGGAGGAACCAAGGGAGCTGACTTTGACCATACACCCTCAAACAAGGTCAGATGTCAGATTTCATGGCCTTGTCCAGTTTCTAAATACAGAAAGGTCAATCCATGTTTTATTAATGAGTGGATACATCTATCAGAGTGCTAATGACTGTGCATATTTCGCTAATATGATACAAAGATAACCTTTGGTTGGAAGGTTCATCCAGAGGTCACCTTTGGCTCAGGGCCTGTTGTCCAGGCCTTGGCACTTCAGGGACGTGGTTTTGTGCTGGGCTTGGCAGTGCTGGGTGAACGGCTGGACTCGATTGCTCAGAGGTCTTTTCCAAAAGGAAGGATTCTAAAATTCCAGGATTCCATCTGCTGGATTCAGCTAGATCCATGCTGGCAGCATTACTTTGGTCAAAATTTTCCTTTTGCTCAGCTGTTGTGGCCTAAGGCTTCAGCTCCTTTAGCTCCTGGTGATAAAAGCTGCTCATGCTGAACGAGACAACTCAGAGAGAAGAATACAGTTCATCCAATTCCTTCTGGGACACTGAGAGGGGGGTGTGCAACCAGGAGCATTGTTTGGTGTGATCTCCTCTCTGCCCTTCACACCTTTCAGTGCTTTGAACCAGCCAAGAGCTTTCTCCAAGGGTGCAGTGAAGCAGCTGTTCCTGCTGTTCCCAGCTCTGGCTCTTCCCAGTCTCTGACCCTGACTGGTTTTGTCCCTCTTGCTGTGCCCTCTGTTCCCCCAGGGCTCGGTGGCTGCTGCCCAGGGCTGTGGAACTGGCACAGATCAAGGTGGGCCAGGCACAAGTGGGGCAGCACAGCAAACAGGGAGCCTGCGAGTCTCTTCCAGCCCTGTCTGCTCAGAGTTTGGCCCTTGGAGCTGCAGGTGCACAAAGGCAGCTGCTCCTGGTCCCTCTGTGTGTGCCCGTGTTCAGCAGTGCTGCTCCATCAGTCTGTGCCCAGCAACAGGGAAAAGCCTCAGCCCTGCAGGGCCAGGAGCTGCTGTTTTAAGGAAATGAAAAAGGAAAAATAAAAGAAATCTCTATAAAATGTGAAAGTGAAAAACAAAAACCAAATGTGCAGTGAAAAATCATCTGTAACTTTGAATTAAGAGGTAACTGATCTTTTGAAACAGGAAACTCCGTTATTTACTTTGTAAATGAGCTGATGGCGTTGATGCATCTTACTGGCCTCAGTAGTTTTTTTTAAAGATTTTGGGGGTTGTTTCCAATATTGTTATTTTAAATTGTGGTGAAACTGGTGTGAAGCAAGAAGAAGTTCCTTTGTGCCCTGCCAGCTCCTAGCAGGACTGACAATCTAAACCCTGTCACAGCTCAAATCCTTTAGAAGATTCCCTTCCTTCTCACCCTGTGAATGAGCTGCACATTCCCTTTGAAACTGTCAAGGCTTTCTAAAAGAAAGTCTCACTTACGGCTTTTTGCTTGGTTTGGAAGTGCAGAAGGGCAATTCTCTATCCATCAGCTCCAGACTGCACTGCCTTAGGAACATGGCCCACTTGACAGGTTTTGTCCACTGGTGGCATTTCTAGAGGGAGAAAAAAGTGCAATTGCACAATTCCAGCCAAGAAGGAATGAAGAGTGGGACAGAGAAACATCCTGTGGAGATCCAGGCGTTCAGCTGGGACTGTGGAGAGTTTGGGTTCTTGCCAACTGGCTGTGTGTCCCTAACTGCAATCTCTTGGCCTGCAGGAGAGTCTCCCTCACCTGCAAAAGCAGAGAGCTCAGGCAGTGTGCTCGGAACGGGCTCGCCTGATGCAAAGCTGTCAGAGCAATGTGAGGGCAGAGCCCTGTGCCCAGGGCTGAGCCCAGCAGAGCCCTGGCAGAGCCCAGAGCAGCCTCAGCATCCACAGAGCCCGGCTGCAAGGAGAGAAACCAGAACCCGCCCGTCAGCTGAAGGCTCCTGTCCCCTTGTCCCAGCTCCCGCGGTGCCCAGGCCATGCTGGCCGTGCCCAGAGCAGTGCCCAAAGCTGCCCAAAGCTGCCCATCATTGCTGCCTTGGGCAGCAGAGCAGGAGAACAGCACATGCCCCAGCCTGCAGCCAGCCATGGCACATCCAGCCCCTCAGCAGCTGCCACAGCAGGATGCTCCTGTGCTCGCTGCCATCTCCCAAAAGCTCTTATCCCACCATGCCAAGAAGACACCTCACACCATTTCTGCTGGAAGAAAAGCTGGTCCCAAACGATGTCCTCAGCCTTCTCCAAGGGCACAGCCCATCCACGCCGCAGCTGGTCCCAAACACTTCCTGATCCACACTAGACACCACCTAGAACACTTCCTTCAGAGAAACAAACAACTAATTAATGAAAATAGATTACAAACAAAAAGGGGAAACAAGAAAAAGGTAAAAAATCTTATCTCTGTCAGGGGCTTGATGAAAGCCCAACTCTACCTGTTAGGGAAAAACCCACCCACAGGTGAGGGAAGCCCATGCTTTCTCCCCTTCCCCTGCACTGCCCCCAAAAGTAATGGTGATCCCAAAGCAAACAAGGGCAGTGGAGCAGCCCAAGCCCTTCCTTGCCTGCAAAGCAAAGCAGCCGTGCACAGTTCTGGAGTCCCACCTCTGCTCCCACCATGGGGTTTGTTTGTGTCGGGCTGGCTGCCCCAGCCCCAGCCCCAGCCGGGGCACGGTGGGTGCTGGGGGCTGTTGGCAGGGCCAGGAGCTGACTCCCATTTCATACCCACCCCAGCCCATCCTCCCAGCCCTGACAAAAAGCAGCTTGGCAGGTGACTGAAGAACCAGTTTTATCCTCCCCAGCAAAGGGGAAACCTTTGGCTCCCAGCCAGGCAATGACCAAATCTGGGAGCATCCCCCTGGGTCTGGACTCATCTGCAAATTCACTGTGCAGCCTGGCTTTGAAGAAGGTGCCAGAATCCAAGTCCATCATCTTCAGCTTGTCAGTGGCCAGGTGGAGGAAGAGGTTCTCATCCTTGATGTCCTCGCTGTCCCCAGCAGCAGCAGCCCCACCTGGTACAGCTTCTGCAGGGGCTCCTTCTCCTTCCCTGGGGGTGAGACCAGGCTGTCAGTGTTCTGCCCAGGGCCCCAGCTGTCAGTGAACCAGGACAAGCCAGACCAGCTCGGATGGTGCCCACCAGTGCTGGGCAGAGCAGCTCAGCTCCAGCACAAGGGCTGCGTGCTCCCATCTGGTGACCCCTGTGCAGTGACACAGGCAGGACAAAAAGTCTGGGGTTCTTTGCTTCTGATTGCCAAGGCATGTGTGCAGCTGTAACTTACCAGGGCCCTGCACCAAAGTGTGCCTGTGGCTCTCTCCCTTCTTCTATGGCAGATGAATATCCTGCATCCAAGGATCACAGAACAGGTCTTCTAACGAGGGCCTTTCCAAGGAGTACATGGATAAACACCACCTGATCAGATCTTGGCACTCTGGGGAGGAAAACCAGAAACCACTGGTCAGTTGGAGAAGGCTCCAGCCCCCTTTGCCCCACTGTTCCCATGCCCAGGCCATGCTGCATGTGCTCAGAGCTGGGCCTAAACCTTCCCATCAGCTCTTTGTTTTGGAGGAGAGCAGGAGAGCAGGACATGTGCCACCTCCTCAGCAGCTGCCAGAGCGGGATGCTCATCAGCCTGCTGCTGTCTCCCAGCACTGGTATTCCCTCTGTGCCCAGAGATGAGGATCCACCTTGAGAGAGCCATAGTGGCAGCGAGAGCTGCTGGTCCCAGCTGATGTTCTGGCCCCTCCTGAAAGGGTGCTCCCCGCAGACCATCTGGTGCAGCAGGATGCCCAGGGACCAGATGGTAGCTGGCTTGCCATAGTACCAGCCAAAGTGGGTCCATTCGGGGGCTGTAGGACAGGGTTCCTATGGAATACAGATGGAGTTCATCAGGGGGATGCTGCTGCTCCCAGAGCCTGGCCCCAGCATCCCTGGGCATGCAGGGGCTGCCCCAGTGGCACGTGCTGTGATCTGCTGCCCTCTCACCAGCACCTGGGACTTGTGTACAACATCTGGGTTGGAAAAGAAGCCACTGGTGTTGGAAGAGGGCAGTGGAGTCCCTTGAAAGGCCTGACCATGACAAGGGAAAACCCACTCAGTGCTGGGGCAAACCCATGCCTTCATCCTCCCTGCATACACTGCCCCAAAATACATTATGATGCCAAAGCAAACAAGGAGAACACAGAAGTCCAAGCCCTTTCTCACCTGCATACCAAACCAGCTGGTGCACAGGGTATGTCCCACCTCTCTGCTACCCCACACTCGGGGTGTTTCTGTCAGGCTGGCTGCCCCAGCTGAGCCCCAGTCCTGGGCAGAGTGGCTGGCAAAGGCTGCCAGCAGGGCTGGAAGCCAGCCCCCACCCACCCCTGCTCAAAAGCAACTCGGCTGAAGGCTCAGTGCCATGAGTGGCAGCAAAAGGGAGAATCCCCGCTGCCACACCCAGGGCCTTGAGATGTTGTGCCAGGAGATGCTGGGACTGGAGCACATCCCTGCGTGGGCTCACCTGCAAAGTGAGTGTGGCCTGTGTCCTGCAGGTAGGTGCCACAGCCAAAGTCGATCAATTTTGCCTGCCCAGTGGCCAGGCTGAGCAGGATGGTCTCTGGTTTGATGTCCCTGTGCAGGACCCCGCAGCTGGTGCAGTGCCCCACGGCCTCCAGCACCTGGCGGAACAGCTCCCACACCACTCCTCGGACAGGAACCCCCGTGCCCGAATGAAATGCTGCAGGTCCTGACACTGCTCCGGGCTCCAGCACCATCACGATGGTGTTGGGGAGCTCAAGCCACTCCAGCAGCTGGACGGCACCAGGGGAGCCAGTGGACACCTTGTCCAGCAGCACGATCTCCAGCGGTGCGCTGGTGCCGTCGGGCTGCGGGAGGAGCACGATGCCGCCAGCGGGGCTGATGCCGTGCCAGGGCTCGGGAAGCCCTCACCCAGCCCGGGATGCTCTGCTGGCCCCACGCCCGCTCTCCCTCGAGGCTCCTGGCGCTCCCACCCTGCCGGGCCTCGGCTCATCCCCGCCCGGCACGCCCCGGCTTCTCCCGCTGGCCCCGCTCGCTCACCAGCTCGCCCCAGGGCCGGACGCGGTTCCGTGGCACCCTTTGGATGGCCGCCTGCAAGCCAAGGGCAGCAGCGGGCTGAAGCCCATCCTCCTCCTCCTCCTGCGCCCGCCGCCGGCCCCGCCACTCCCCGGGCACAGCCCGAGAGCCGCGTCGCCGCCCAGACGCTGCCGCAGCCGCCGCGGCCCAGCAGCGAACCCAGCCGGTTCCGCTCCTTCAGGCCCTGCTGCGCCTTCCCTGCCGGCGAGACGCGGCTGCCAGCGCTCGGCCCGGGGCCAGGAGCGGCCCCCGAGCGCCCCTCAGCCGCCCCGGGCCGGGCAGCCCCAGGCGTTCGCTCCTGGAACGGGACAGCGGCGGCTCGGGGCCGGCGGCCGCGCTGCCCAGCGGAGCTTCGGCCGGGGAGCCGCAGCGAGGGCGGGAGCGCCGCGTGTATGCTGCATGGCCAGGGAGGCGGGCTGGGCGGGGCTGGAGCCGGGGCTGGAGCAGCGCTGGAGCCGGGGCTGAGGCTGGAGCCAGGCGGGCTGGGGCTGGAGCCGAGGGCTGGGGCCGGGGCTGGAGCCACGTTGGGGCGGGGCGTTGGGCTGTGTAGCTGCCGGGGCTAGGGTGGTTCTAGCTCCTGGCTGCTACGGGAGACCAGATAGCTCCGAGAGCTCCCGAGGCAGAGTGCCAGCTACAAGCTAGCAAGAGACACAGACTCCGGGACTTGCTGTAGAGATTCCTAAGGCAGTTTATTTCTCCGAAGGGTTTCCACTAGCAAAATCCGGTTACATAGCATAGCAAGGGGTCTTTATAGGTTTCAAAGGGATTGAAATTCCAACCAGTAAAATTATGAGTTGAGAAACTATCCAATTACTTTAAGATTCTAGGTAAGAAAAAGACCAATCACCTAGTAAAGTTAAAAACCAATAGAAATCCTAAATGATAACAGGGGTTTTGGCAGGGAGGGGGGCACATCTCTTATGAAAGGTTCCATTGTCTCAGGGCACAAAATCCCAAGGGCCTTTTTCAGGCACCGTTGTACCATCCACAGGGCTGGAGCCCGCGCTGGGGCGGGGCCGGGGCTGGGGCTGGAGCCGCGCTGGGGCGGGGCTGGCCGGGGCACGGCCCCGCCTGGAACGGGAGAGGGAGACAGGGAAAGGAGGGGGACACCTGGAAAGGGAGAGGATGTGGGACTGTGGGAGAGGGAGAGCAGAAGCAAGAGGGAGTCGACAAAGTCGCTTCTTTTGCTGCTGCCACTGCAACTGAAGCATCGGGGCCGTTTGTCCACTTGTCTGTGTGTCCCTTCCCCGCTCAACCCTGTGCCGAGCCCTGCTCTCCCCGCTGGCAGCCCCTGGCTCTGCCCAAACACGGGAACTTTGCCGTGTTGAGCCAAGATCCAGAGTCTTGACTCCTGCACACTAGCTGAGGAATCCCCTTGGTTGCTGCTGTGCATTGTCCCTGCTGAGGCTCAAACACAGTCTGAGCCCATTCCCTGAATGCAGAATTTGTACTTGGCTCAAGCACTTTGCTTGTGTCTCTAGTATTGCTTTCAAGAAAAACAGGGAAAGTCAAACTCCATGTACCTCATGGTATTTTACAGTGCCTAAAACCTGCCAAATCATAGATCTTAGAGGTGAGATCCATTTGGAATTAATGGGATGGAGAAGTAGTGCAAGAAGGAAAAGAGGAACATAAAAATAAATAGAGAAAAACATCTTGGATCGTTTCTTTCCATTTTCATTTCATTTCTTAAAAACTGTTTCAGTTTTCCCAGAATCTTCTCCACAGTTCTGTTTGCTCTTTCCAAGAACCTTTCCTGGAGAATAAGGTGCAGCTTTTGTCACAAGATGTGCCACCAGCTGCAGCTTCTCTTGGCTTTCCACACTGTGTGTGCAGCACAACTCTTACCTCAAAGCAGGACAAAGGTTTTGAGGACTTGATAACTTGTTCTTTCTTTTCCTTCTGGGCTGGAGAGTTCTGCCGTGGGTAAGGTTTTCATTGTTACTGTTCTAACCTAAGAAAACAGGAGGTGGTACCAGGAATTGTTAGGGAATGCAACCCTGACTGAATGCAGAGAAAGAATCTCCAGAGCCTGCAGGCGAAGTGGAGAGTTGTGTGATAATCATTCCAACACCCCCATGGACATCTTGAAAGTGATCTAGAATGTGAAAATGGGCTGGCAGAGGGAGATTGTTTCTGTGTTCAGTTTAGCTGATTCTACATCTCTTGCACTGGTGTAAATCAAGAGTACAATCAGTTCATGAAAGCACCAGAACAAGCTGGACCTCTCAGTAGATGACTGAAAGAATCTGAAAAGGAGATATGCAGGGAATGGACTTTGTCTGTAAGAAGGGTCATTTTTTCCTAATAATTTCCAATTCATTCCCTCTGCTTTTGTCCTTTTTAGCAAGGCTGTTTGCATGCCAGATTCCCCATTGAATGAGAACCCTGAGCTTGTGGAAGTGCCTGAAGATGCCCTGTTCCTCTGCAGGACACTCAGGCTGAAACAGGAGCCTGAGCCCTCTCTGGGGAAGCCTCCTCGGAGCTGGAATTTGTGCCGTGCTGGGAGAGGAGGAGCAGGGAGAGGCTGGGCGCTGTGTGGCAGGAGCAGGAGGTTTGGGCCGCAGGACATTCGCCTGCGCGCTGCCCGCAATGGGGCGGCCGTGCCCGGGGCTCTGGGCCCGGCCCGCGTGTCGCTGAGCTGCCGGCACTGCGGGAGCTGCCGGGCTGGGCTCAGGATCCTGCTGGGGCTGCATCTCCAGATGCCTCTGGGCATCTCCATCTGCTGCTGCTGCTCCGAAGGAACAATGAAGAGAGGCGAGAAGTTCTGGGCTCTCTTTCTCCTGGTGGATTTTTCATTTTATTTGAAGCTCCAGAGACAATTTCTGTGATGGCCTCTGTCAGCCAATTCTATTTCAGCAGCAGCACCAGCAACAGGGCTGTGTTTGAGCACTGCAGAAGTGGCCTGTGTGGCTTTTATTCTCTTCAACTTTGTGCTCAGGGACTTGTGAGCATTTCAAGATCTGCTACTCATGATGCCTGCAACAAATAGCCTGAGTTCCCTGTCACAAAAGCACCCTTGATAGCACTGATTGAAAATGGCAATTTCAGTTTTACGGATAAAATTCAAGTGGCAAGCAGAAGAGGGCCAAGAGCAGCCATGATCTACAATTCCCAAGGCAAAGGCAACAAAAGCTTCCTGCTGTCACCTCAGGGTGAGTAAAACAGGGCTGAAAGCAGGGCTGGAACCCGACCCTTTCTTTCTCTGAAGGCTGGGTCAGGGCAGCACAGGTGGGCCCTGAGGAATCAGGGCTGTGTGTGGGTGATTGTTGCTCTGCTCCAGAATTCACCTGGAAAAAGCCCTTGGGAGCGAGGCAGGAGCAGGTGGGAAGGGGCGGCTGCTGCTGCTCCTGCCGGGAGCCCCGGCTGGGCGGGCCGGCGCCCACTCGCTGCGGCTGCTGCTGCTGCCAGAGCCGGGGCGGGACTGGGGACAGGGAATGGACGCAGGGACAGCAAAGGCCTTGGGGCGGGACTGGGGACAGGGAATGGACACGAGGGACAGCAAAGGCCTTGGGGCTGCAGGGATGTTAGTGCTCTGGGCAGCACCAGCACAGAGCTTCATCCTGCAATTAACCCCTGAGGGAAACGCTGGGAAAGGCTCCATTGCAGCCTTTCTTTACTTGTCTCTGTGAAGGGACTGAAGTAAAAGGGGAACAAGCAGGGCCTGACCCTTCTCCTTCAGGAGGAGCCATGAAGGGCTGTGAGGCTGTGAGGGGCCATGAGGGGCTGTGAGGCCATAAAAGGCTGTGGGAGGCTGTGAGGGGCTGTGGGAGGCCAGGCCCTTCATGGGACAAGAGTCCATTGCAACACTGTAGAGCAGTGTGTTGGCAGTACAAAACGTCATGGAACCAGAAGTCCATTGGGGACTGTCTAGGGGCAGTAGCATGCAGGACCCATTGGAACCAAGGGCCATTGTGACACTGCAGGGCCTCAGCATGGAGACCAAGAGGCCATTGTAGCACTGCAGGGCCTCATGGAATCAAGGGGATCGTAGTGACACTGTGGGGCTGCATGAGACCATGGGGACATCCTGACTCTGTGGAACCAAGGATACCATTGTCACACACTGTGACACCAAAGGGCCATTGTGGAACTGCAGGGCCTCGTGGAACCAATGAGACCATTGTGACACTGTGGGGCCTCATGGAATCCTGGAGACCATTCTGAGACTTTGAGGCCTCATTGAATCAAGAGGCTTGGCAGGGCCTCATGGAAGCCAGAGACCATTCTGGCACTCTGAGTCCCCATGAAACCAAGGGGCCGTTGAGACACACAGGGCCTCATAGAGCCAGGGCAACCATTGTGACACTGCAAGGTCTCATGGACACAAGGGGCCATTGTGACACTATGGGCCCCCATGGACGCAAAGGGCCAGTGTGACACAGCCAGGCCTTGTAGAACCGAGGGACCATGGTGATTCTGAGGAGCCCAACAGAACCAAGGGACCATTGTGAGACCACAGGATGTTATGGAATCATGGAGACCATTGTTACACTCTGAGACCTCATGGAACCAAGGGGCCATTGTGTCATTGTGCAGTCCCATGGAACCAAGGACACTGCAAGGCCTCAGGGAAGCAAGGGGTCATGGTGCCACTGTGGAGCCAAGGAGAACATTGTGATATTGCTGGGCCTCATGGAAACAAAGATCTGTTGTGATACTGTGGGGCCTCATGGAACCAAGGGGAATCGTGATGCTGCCGGGCTCCAAGGATCAAGGATCATGGAACAGGTCTGCTTGGCTTGGCCTCCTGGGGGCTGCCTGACTGGTCCAGGTGACCTTGGAATGTTGAGGGTTGCTTCTCATCTGCCCCTGACCCTTGGATTTCTGTGCTTTCCTTCCTGTGGGAAAGAACTGTCCTCCTCCAGGTGCCCATGGCCAAAATTTGGCTTCTACCTCCAAATTTGATTATATTCTTGGATTGTTCGCATATGAAACCTGCCAGGACAGACAGCTCTGTCTGGCCTTTGCCTCTTGGGGGCCACCTTGCACCTGCCTTTAAAACACTGGGGGGCCATGCTTTTCTTTCTATGGAAAAAATCTTTCAAGTGCACGCATACTCAGCCAAACTTGGGAATCTGCCTCCAAAATTCCTTATGTCCAAGGATAGCCCCTAGACAAAAGCTGCCAGGAATGTCTAGGTTTCTTTGCCTTCCTGAGGGCCAGCTCTCATTTGCCTTTAAAACACTGGGGTTTCCTACTTTCCTTCCTATGGGAAAGAACAGTTTTTCTTGTCCAGAAACCCATACACAAAACTGGGATTTTGCCTCCCAAATTCTGGCTATCCAAGGATTGCTCCCAGACAAATGCTGCCAAGACAAACCGGTCTGGCTGGCCTTGGCCTCATTGAGGCCGCCTCTAATCAGCATTTGAACCACTGGGGCTCTGCCCTTTCCTCCCTGTGGAGAAGAACTGTGATTCCGGTCCAGGCACCCATGGCTGAAATGGAATTCCACCTCAAACTCTACATATAACCAAGAGTTGCTTTCAGACAAAAGCTGCAATGACAGACAGGTCTGACTTGGCCTGACCTCTGGTGATTGCCTCTCCTCTTCATACAAAACCCTGGGGATTCCGTGGTTTCCTTCCTACAGAAGAACTGTCCTTCTTGTCCAGGTGCCCATGGCCTCCAGCAGATGAGCACTGTGTAAGGGCAAGAGCTCTGTGCTCAGCTGAGTGGAGAATGAGGACAGGAAAGCCCTGGGAGTGCTTGAAGGGTTGTTTCGAGATGGTGGATACTTTTGAAATAGTGAGAGAACACCTGGAAAAAAATTAATGCCAAGTGCAGCTGGGGAGGTCCAGACTGGACACAAGGATGAAGAATTTCTCTCCCAGGGCAGGGCTGTGGTGCAACACATCCCCCAGAAGGAGTCTGGAGCAGCCCAAGGCTCTGTGTGGCCAGGCAGAGGCAGGCAGGACGCAGAGCTGTCAGCAAAGGAAGGGCCAGCGAGGTGGGGCAGCCGGGGATGCCGACAGCCTGCAGGGACAGAGCGCAGGGCATGGACACCGTAGGACAGCCTGGGCTGCAGAGGGCACAGGGATGGGCAGCAGCTGAAAGGCCCTGCCAGAGCCAACTGCTGCAGCACTTGGGCCATGGCTGCTGGCCCTGGGCCTGAGGCCAGCAGGGGACAAGTGAGCCTTGCTGTGCTGGGGCCTCATTGCCTCCTTGTCCCTGCTCAGCAGCCTGGCAGGGGCCGCCCATGCTCCTGCCCTTGGCATGGCACATCCCCAGAGCCCAGTGGCCCGGGAAGAGCCCTGAGCAATGAGGGAGGGACAGGATCTGCCTTGCCAGGGGCTGGGGCTCAGGCCTTGGTCCTGTGGATACATGAGACACATCCAGGTTTGCTCAGCATCAGAGACACCTTTGCTTTCCTTGTTCCTACCTGTCATCAGTGCCTCCATTGTTCTGCTCTAACTGGAACCTTGGGGAACTTTCTCAGTCCTGTCTCTCAGTGGGACCCATTAAAAGTTCAAGAAAGTTTTGAAGTTTCAATTTAATTTTGAGTTCTTGAGAGGATTTTTGAAACACTCTCTCAGGGACTGAATCTAATTTAAAAGAACAAACTCCTGAGAAGGTTGTTAAAGTCGTTTTGTTGTGTCTCCTGGCACAGGAGATAATGGCAACCAGGAAAAGCTTCAAAAGACATTTCTGCTGAGGAGCAGCTCCTCTCCCAGCCCAGCAGGGCTGAGGGCACTGCCTGCAGGCACTGAGGGACAGGAGCCAGGCACAGACAGGCTAAAGGCAATCAGGACTGGGAAGACATTGAGCTGAGACTTCACTTGGGAAACATCTTCCCAGCCCTGGACATGGTGAGTCTGTGGGTGCAGGGCAATGTCCCTGTGCTCCTGGAGGGATCTCCTGGAGCCAGCACAGCCCACAGCCTGGGGATGTGTCAGGAGACTCTCCAGTTTCTCTGAGGCACAGGGCAGGAGGAGGATGTGCTGCAGAGCGGGGCTGCCCTGGGCACCGTCAGAGGGACAGGGCAGGACGGCTCCTGCTGCCAGGGAGCGGCTGCAGGGCTGAAGCTGGGGCTGCAGCCAGGGCTGCCCAGGGCTGTCCTGCAGAGCAGCTCCTGCAGCCCTCAGGGCTCTTGGCCAGCCAGGGCATGTGCCACCTGCCAGGGCAGCTCTCAGCCTGCCTGGCAGCTCCCCATGCACTGTGGGGAGAAGTTGGAGGTGGAAGAGCCACCCCATCAGGGCAGATTCCTCCTGCTGTGCAGATGGTGCTGCATGGCCAGGGCTGCTCTCAGCTTTCTCCTCAAGGGAGGAAAGGGCTGTCAGGTGTGTCTGTGTCACTGAGACTCCTGCACTGTCCCCTGGGGATCAGCAGATCTGCCTCAGATCTCCCTCACAAAGTGCCTCCTCACCCTGCTCTGCCTACAGACAGCAGCAGCAGCACCTTGGCTTGCAGCATCTCAGTTTGTCTGAGCTGCCCTTAAGGCCCTGCTGGCAGGAGATGCCCTGGGCAGTGCCCTGTGCTGGGAGGTGTGCAGGGCAGAGCTGAGCCCCCAGGGCTGGGCTGGGCTCTGGCACTGGCAGGGACAAGCCTTTGATAGAGAATCAGCTCCTAGTAGGTACAACTCCAGGCATCAGAGAGCCAGACCAAACTCATATCCCCTTGCTGTGCATCTGCATGAGAAAATAAAAGATTTTAAGGAAAATTAGTTAAAAATGAGCCTTCAAAACAGCTAATTTTTTCAAAACGTTTTAAATGCGACCACCCTGAATAAGTGGGAGGTGGAATGAACAAGAAGCACCTTTGTGGGACCAGTAGGTGTGACTGCACTGGAGAAAAGGGAGCCCTGTTTTCCCTCTGCTCCCCAGTGTACAGACTGAGTGTATCCAACAGGCGAATAGGGACAAAACTCATTAAACCTGTAATTGGTTAAAAGTTACTGTAGCATTTTATTAAGTGGGTGAAACAGAGGGTTTTACAAAGGGTAGCTCTTTAGCAGCCCAGAGTAAAACAACACGTGGAGTTTGAGCAATGAGGTAGGGAGGGAGGGGAGGGGAGAGGCAGAGAGGGAGAAAAGAGAGAGCAAAAGAGAAAAGAGAGAAAAGAGAAAGAGAAAAAGAGCGAGGGTGGAAGAGGGGGGAAGAGTAATGGAATAAAAAGGGTATTGAGGTAATAGAGGAGGGAGAGGAGAAGTGGGAGGGAAAGAAGAGAGAGGAAGCAAGAGAGGATGCAAGCGATTTCCTGTTTGCAATACAGTAAAACATCTTCCATAATGAATATTCTAATTTTCACTAACCAATGTACTACAAGATGCAAATTCTATAGCATTTTACGTATAGAATCATGATACTAGCATAGTATGTTACACCTCACACTCCAAGATCTAATCCATGGGGCAAGTCCTGTGAGCCTTTGGGCTGCTCTCCGGCCGAGACCATTGCCCAATCAGGATTGCCTTCAGGGCCACCCACGTTCCATGGCAATTCAGCAACTAAGGCTTTCCATCCTCCCCAACAACTGAGAGCAATGCAGAAGACTCAGCAGCAGCAGATACCTAAACTCAAACAAGTTTTAGCAAAATTTACCCACAGGAAGAGCAGTTTTTGAGAGAATTCCTCAAAAATAGCGTAGAATTGAGTCAAGAGGTTTGTCCCAACTTGTCAATGTCTACTTTTGAACAGCTGATTATTTTCAGAGTGAAGAAATGTCAACAGCAGCTCCATCAGCCACTTCCTCCTGCTGGCACTGGCAGACGCGGCAGCTGCAGCTCCTGCACTTCTGCCTCTTCCTGGGGCATCTCCCTGGCTGCCCTCCTGGGCAACGGCCTCATCATCAGCGCCGTAGCCTGCGGCCACCACCTGCACACCCCATGTTCTTCTTCCTGCTCAACCTGGCCCTCACTGACCTGGGCTGCATCTGCACCACTGTGCCCAAAGCCATGCACAATTCCCTCTGGGACACCAGGAACATCTCCTACACAGGATGTGCTGCTCAGGTGTTTTCTTTGCCTTTTATTTCAGCAGAGTGTTCCTCCTGACCATCATGTGCTACGACCGCTACGTGTCCATCTGCAAACCCCTGCACTACGGGACCCTCCTGGGCAGCAGAGCTTGTGCCCACATGGCAGCAGCTGCCTGGGCCTCTATTCACTGCTGCACACAGCAATACATTTTCCCTGCCCTTGTGCCATGGCAATGCCCTGGCCATTTCTTCTGTGAAATCCCCCAGATCCTCAAGCTTTCCTGCTCAAACTCCA